>OY997264.1:233621818-233846818 GCA_963921465.1 Triticum timopheevii
TGGACAGTTATTCAACACATACCAAACCATTTGGTCCAAATCTTTAGGTTTGTTGTCTTGTTGACTCTTCCCTGTAAGTCTAACAGAACAATCAAAAACATTTAGCTCGGGATTGTCTTCACCCACCTCTTTGCGAAGCTGATCAGTTGTTTCAATGTATTTTGAGTAGAATGTCAATGCTTTTGTAGCAATGTAGGCCTCTGCAATGGAACCCTTAGGTCTAGTTCTGTTCCTAACATAGCCCTTGAAAGTGCCTAGCCGCCTTTCAATAAGATACATCCAGCCATACTGCACTGGATCTCTAAGTAGTGCCTCAACTTGTAGATGAACAGCCAAATGCACCATCACATCCAAGAAGGTTGGATGATATATCTTCTCAAGGTCACATAGGATAGTTCGTATCTTGTCTCTAAGACACTCAAAGCATATATTATGATATTTCTACTGCATAGTTTCCTGAACAATTGTCCCAACTCTGCAACTGCTCTGTATAAGTCAGGGCGGCCCAATCCTCTAAGGATAACATGTAAAACCCTTTGAAGTAGGACGTGGCAGTCATGAGTTTTCAACCCTTGTACCTTGTTTCCATCTGCACTGACTCTCCTTTCAGGGTTGGAAGAAAATCCATGTGGGAATCTCATACGTGAGAGGACCTTGTGGAATTCTTTTCTTTTTACCTTGTCCAAGACGTACACAGCTGGTTCCATAACCCGTGGTTTACCTTCGTCTTCCACCTGCAAATCCTTTTTGATACCTAGGTGTGTTAAATCAATCCTAGACTTTAAGGTATCTTTCGTCTTGCCTTCAATATTAAGAATAGCTCCGATAATGTTGTCACATATATTTTTCTTGATGTGCATCACATCAAGATTATGCTGCAGATCCAAATCTTTACAATACTCCAAGTCCCACAAAGTAGACCTGCGGGTAAACAATAATGTCTCTTCTGCATCTCATCGCTGGTGAGCCTCTTTGGCGCATCACGGATTTCATGCTTTGCATTGAACACATGTCTTTGGTATTTTGTAGGACACGGCTTGTCCTTGGCAAGGAAACATCAGTGTCCAATGTAACAGATCTTGCTAAGTATTGCGTATGACAGCGGATTCTTGTCACAGTGAACACATCAATTGTAACCATGTGTCGTTCGTCCTGACATAGTGCCCAAAGACGGATAATCATGGATGCACCAAATTATAACATCACGCAGAAAGAAATCAGCTGGTGGGCTGCTATATAGGTCTGGAGTGAGAACACCCCTCCATAGCTGTTGAAGTTCGTCCACACGAGGATCCATGAATAAATCAAAATCCTTTCCAGGACTTTTTTTGACCTAGGATGAGTAAGGCCATCATGTAGTTTTATTCTTTGGTGCACACATTTGGAGGCATGTTGTAAGGGATAACAAGCACTGGCCACATGCTATATGTGGCGCTCTGGTGGCCAAATGGGTTAAATACATCTGTAGCTAAGCCAAGTCTAATGTTTCTCGGGTCAGCAACAAACTTTTTGTGTTTCTGATTGAAGCTTTTCCAGTCACTACCATGAGATGGATGGCTCATTACATTCTGATCTCTATACTCCTGGTTCCTATAATGCCACAGTAGATCCTCTCTTGTTTTAGCATCATGAAACAACCTCTGCAATCTTGGTATAATTGGAAAATGTCTTAGAACATTATGAGGAATCCTCTTCACAACATCACCATCTTTCCATCTTGATGATTTGCATTTTGGGCATTCACTTAAGTTGGCATAATCCTTCCAGAATATAACACAATTATTCTTACAAACATGGATCATATCATATCATATCCAATTCCAACTCCAGGAAGGAAATTCTTCATTTTACTATATGTGTGTGATAGCTCAGGCGCATCTCGAAAAGATTTGCGGAAAGTAGCTAACATCGCATCGAATGATTTGCTTGTCATCCGCTCAGATGTCTTCACTTGAAGAAAGGTGACCATAGCTGAGAATACTGACTGCTTATCTCCTGGGGTGACAACCACGTTCCATTGTTCCAACATGCGGCCCACCATTTTTCTTCCACAAGTGAAAGTTCATGAAATGCGCGAGCATTTCATAGCATTGTTTCAGTGTTGGTCAAACTTACTGGCTCCGCCACTACCACCTCCTCACCCTCCTCTTCCACCTAAGCATCATGCAGATCAAGATCGTGATCTGCTGCTTCCACATAGTTAGTAACATTGACGTTCATAGTTTCACCATGATGAACCCACCTAGTATATGTGATGGACATCCCATACAAGTGTAGATGATTTTGCACGGTTGACTGGGGTCTTGTAACTTAATTCATACAACTGCTACACGGGCAGAGCACATCTGATTTCAGACCACCATACTCAGCTCTGATAAAGTTCATGAAGTTTTCTACCCCCTTGACATAGGTAGCAGAGAATCTTTGAGCAGAAGTTATCCAAGTCTTGTCCATCTATTAGACATACAAATTAGTTCTTCTACTAGATATTAGAGGAAAAGCATATATGCTTTTTTATGAAGTCCAGAAAAAAATACGTAGGTCGATGTCTGAAGCTATGGCAAGATATTTGGACAAGTAGATCTAAGTAATGAAATATATGTAAAGCTAATTCAGCCAACAGATTTCAGTGCTAAATTATGGTAGGTTGTTTCAGGAGTCAATGAGGCTGAGCACACAGCCATCGAAGGGCATCTCAATAACAAAGATCGAGTATAAAACGGTGTAGAGCTATTTCACCTAACAGATTGGCTACTAGACCATGGCAATCTACGTCACAATAAATATATGACAGGATATTTTAGCAACTAATCGGGTGTGGCATGCCATCTCAGCTAAGCAGATTGAGTGCAGAATAGGGCAAGGAAGCTTCTTAAGCAGCGCATATTGACTGTAAACTATTTCGGCAAATAGTGAGATTAACAGCGTCTATCAGCTAACATTCAACGCTACTCCGACATGCACGGGGCCTTAGTCTAGAATGCACGTACTGTGGGAGAAGCTGAATGTTGTGCGTCTCCAGAAGAATGTCGGCAACGGTGGTGGCGCGGCTAGAGGATGATAGACTACGAGAGCATACTGTACGAGCGAGAGGATCGCTGTGCGTCCCCTCGATGGACCACGGGATCGGCGCAGCGGGGAGGGTAGCTTTGGTGGAGCGAATTGAGTGGAGATGGCCGGGGGGAGGGGGTTTGGGGAGTATTATTGGCTAGTTGCCCAAAGGGCTGTTGAATTTGGGATTTGGGGGGAATTTTGGGGGGGGGGGGATTTTCACGCGGTGGGCAGGGGAGTTTGGCACATGGTCGGTTTTTCCAAGTGCGATCCCACGTGTCAGTGAAGAGGCAAGCCGAAGCATGTACCGTTTGCGTGAGCCATGTGCAGGACCGACCGTGTGAGGGGTTGTCGGTGTCAAAAATGGCGGACCTTGGGTAGGGGGTCCCGAACTGTGCGTCTAGGCGGATGGTAACAGGAGACAAGGGACACGATGTTTTTACCCAGGTTTGGGCCCTCTCGATGGAGGTAAACCCCTACTCCTGCTTGATTGATATTGATGATATGGGTAGTACAAGAGTAGATCTACCACGAGATCAGAGAGGCTAAACCCTAGAAGCTAGCCTATGGTATGATTGTTGTTTTTCTACGGACTAAAACCCTCCGGTTTATATAGGCACCGAAGAGGGTTAGGGTTACACAGAGTCGGTTACAATGGTAGGAGATCTACATATCCGTATCGCCAAGCTTGCCTTCCACGCCAAGGAAAGTCCCATCCGGACACGGGACGAAGTCTTCAATCTTGTATCTTCATAGTCCAGGAGTTCGGCCAAAGGCTATAGTCCGGCCATCCGAACACCCCCTAATCCAGGACTCCCTCAGTAGCCCCTGAACCAGGCTTAAATGACGACGAGTCCGGTGCGCATATTGTCTTCGGCATTGCAAGGCGGGTTCCTCCTCCGAATACTTCATAGAAGATTTTGAACACAGGGATAGTGTCCGGCTCTCCAAAATAAGTTCCACATATCACCGTAGAGAGAATAATATTTACAGAAATTCAATCTGTTGACGTGTCCTGTGGCGTGACATCACACCACGGCCAAGCCTTTATTCGAATCGTTTTTAATGTCCTACCTCAGCGCGTTTTAGCGAGGCGGTTTCCTTGGCACATCTTGTCAAGGCAGAGATCGTGTCCCCTTATTATGGGATTCTCATTAATACGGGCGTGGGTTACCCAGTCGTGCCCGTTGGCACGTCTCATCTATCGAAGGCGAGCCCCGAACGGTCACGGGGAAGGCTCTTGGTATTCAACCTCTTTATAAAGAGACCAAGGCTCCGCTCCTTTCTTTTCAATCTCAATCGAATCCGCCCCTCGCCTCGAGTTCCAACACCCAAAGCTCCAGATACAGGCGCTTCAGACCTTTGATAATGTCCGGCTCCGACCTGCAAGGCCGGTGTATGCCTTCCTCCATTATGGAAGAAGACGTGCTAAAGCTAAGAGATGCCAGGTATCTAACCGGTGAAATTTCACATAGGCTGCCTTCCCAAGGGCAGGTTATTCCTACTCCCAAGCCTGGCGAAAGCGTGGTGTTCGCGTCTCACTTCCTTCGGGGGCTAAGCTTCCCAACGGACCCCTTCGTGAGGGGGATCATGTTTTACTATGGGCTGGAATTTCATGACTTGGATCCGGAGTCCCTCCTCCACATCTCATCGTTCATTGTCGTATGCGAAGCCTTCCTCCGCATTACCCCTCACTTCAGATTGTGGCTCAAGACCTTCAAAGTGGAGCCGAAGATGATCAAGGGGCAGCAGGCAGAGTGCAGAGGGGCTGTTATAAGCAGGAATGCTGACGCTCCGTGGCCCGAGGGCTCTTTTCAAGAGGAGCTCAGCCTATGGCAACAAGAGTGGTTTTATATCACAGCTCCCAGGGGCACCAAATGGGTGGCGCCACCTGCCTTTCGCTCGGGTCCTCCACCGCGGCTAGCGTCATGGGTCAATAAAGGACTTGACTGGGGGCCGTCCAAGGACGTGCCCTTGCTGCAGGGCCGCATTCAAGATCTCCTAGAGAGAGAGATCACTCTGGTCGTAGTAGCGCAGGTCATGATGATTCGTCGCATCCTGCCCTGCAGACGTCGTCCCCTCCGCCTGTGGGGATTTAACCCGGAGGGACTACGAGCTCTCCAACATTTTATGGGCGCGATGCCCGTGGAGATGTACAAGCTTTTCTTCGGATCACAAGCGATGTGTCCGGACTAGACCGAGGACGCAGGTCTGAGCTGCAATCGCCAGGATACTCAAGTAAGTAGCCCTGTACCCGGACATGCTATCCCATATTTATCATGAATTTGCTCTCAAAAGAGTTGTCCCTTGAACAGGAGTGGATAGCGAAAGCAAAGCTAATCAGGTGTCTGGCCCCCCTCCCCGAGACCATGCCGGATCCTGTGTTAACCAAGATGCTAGAGGTTGCGCCTTCGGAAGAAGGTGAAGGGGAGAACAAGGAAGCTACCACCTCCGCGAAGGAGGCTGTCAGGAAAGGAGGGATCGAGAATCCCTCCATCCAAGGGAAGAAGAGGACCTCCTCTGAAGACCCGGAGACCATGGTCTCAAAGCGGGGGAAGAAATCTTCGTCAGAGGGTCCTGCACAGAGAGATGCCTCGGCCGCGTTATGCCCCCAAGGGGATCAGCCCTCCACCGAGCCGTAAGTAAAGAGGGGAGTTTTTTTAAAATAAAGGATATCCCTGCCCTATTTCTGATGAAGATAACCAAAGTTTTACCTTGTAGTTCGGATCTCAGCCCTTCTCAACAGAGCTCATCTTCGGGGGATCTTCGTCCGGAGATGATAGAGAGCGAAACGCCTCCCCTTGCCGTAACCTCGTGGGAGGCGAGCGACCCTGAGGTGTCGTCGCGGAGGGTTTCTCCGAGTCCGGCGGGGCTGGAACACAGTCATATTTCCCCTCAAAGCCCCTTCGCGTCCGGCCTTCGAAAAAGGCCATCGGATGAGTCTAGCACCACCTGGTGTACGGTCGGAGGAGCTAAAGGATCTGCTCGGGCGAGCGTCTATCTCAGAAGATCACCGTGAGTTAATGGGTATGGTGATTGAAAGGATTTCATCCGCTGAGAGCGGATTGCACGAAGCCGTCAGAAGTTTACTGACAGGTTTTGAGGTACGCAAAATGATGTACCTTTTGACAGTTTCGCATATAAAATGCGCCCTGTGTAGATAGTAGCCCTGAGACACGGTGTGTTGTCCTAAATGACAACGCGCCGAGGATCATAATCCCAGGTATAATATGTTGCCCTTCCTATGTAGGTGGCGAAGTGTCCGGTGGCTAGCCGGACTGATGGATTTGCCGAACTAAAGCGGCAACTTGACGTGGCGGATGCCGACATCGCTCTTGTCAATAAGCGGCTGGACGAGTCACAAGGTATGTGATTTCTCTGCGGACACCTGGTAAGGGAACTTGATGCCCGTGCCCTACAGCATGTATGCTTGATGCAGATGGTGCCGCTGCCATGGAGAAACTTCAGGCGGAGCTCGCCCGAGCCAAGGAGCAGGCCAGAAAGAGTGACGCGGCTGCCTTAAAGGCGGCCGAAGAGCTAAAAGCCGAACAGGATGCTCACTGCCGAAGCAAGAAGGAAATGGCTGAGATGGCCGTGGAGTTGAAGAATGCTGCCGACCGCTGCAAGCTTCTTGAAAAAGAAGATCGAGCGGTACAAGAGGACCTGAAGAAGGCCTCAACCGAGGCCAAGGATGCTCGTTCTCCGATGAGAGCTATGAAGGAGGAGCTGCGTCAGGCTGGAGATATCGCTGCTGGAAAGCCCTTCCTGCTGCGGAGGAAGTTCACGGATCCTAAATATGCTCAGTTGGACCGGCTGTGGAGTTTGGAGGATGCTTATCTGGACTTGGCGACAAGTGCCGCGGACGCGGCCGAACACTTCCGAGATCAAAAGGATCACAAAATGGAAAAGGTTTTTTGGTCGCAGTTCCATAATCCAGAGCACCCTCTTCCATTAATCGATCGCTTGGCCGAATGGGCGGAGCTGAATAGCCTATCCGGACTTGCGATGAAGGATGTCGTGAATCTTTTGTGGCCGAAAAGGCCTGAGCCGAAGAGTTATTTTGGCTTAGTGCAGCAATTCCTTGGTGCGGTGCCGCATATCAATGCAATGAGGAGGTCGGCATGCATAGAGGGTGTGCGGATGGCTCTTGCCCATGTCAAGACATACTAAGCAGAGATGAAGGCCATCGATGTTGCATCCCCCGATTCGGACAGAAGCCGAGTACCTGTCGAGCAATATTTTCAGGAAGTGCTCGAAGGATATTATGTTCGAATAACATATATTATTGTGAAACAATGTTTCGATGAAATATAAAAGCTTTTTATACTTGTGCCTTCAAGAATTAAAATACCTCCTGTGCGGCCGTTAATGTATATGTGTATATAACCTGAAAGATGGCAGTCTTCGGCTTCAGTCCCCCACGCATATAATGCGGGGGTGTTTGCAAAAGGCGCATTTTCACACTTGATCCAACGTCTTGGTCCTATAAAGGAGGTGGTAGTGTAGCAAACTAGGCAACCGGACTATAATGCTTTATCACTTTCACTTAGCCATAGGAGGTTGATAGTGGGGTTACTATATAGCCCCTAGGGGCACTGCGTTCACCCGAATTCGGGTGCGTATGTGCCTGACCGGGAAACGGCCCTTCGTCAATGCGGAGGAATCCTATAGATTCCAGCGGGTCATCGAGTGGTTGACCAGTCCCACTCTATATCATGACAGTCAGTTTTCGGCTTTCTCTACTGAGGTGCTCGCCTGGACGAACCGGGGCACAATCGCAATAGTTCTCCTGGTGCCGCGTTAGCCGATAGAGCGGAACGTAAGGCAGCAAAACACAGGAGCCGGGCAAACCCAACATTTGACCAAAGACATGATTCGGAGCTGATGCATATAAGGCCTAACTCGAGACGCCGAACACTCCCTAAGGTATTCGGTCTTTATGAAAACGGGCCAAACAACGCCCTTGGTAATAAGCCCCTGGTGTCCAGGTACGCGCGGAATTCTAACGTGGCCCATGCCAAAACACCAGCCTCCTCCTCGGTTATAGCAAGAAACCGGGGGATGTGTATCAACAAGAGACAGTAAAAAAGTTTTATGCAGGGTCTTAATCTGAAAAGAATCCTTCCAACGGGTCCCTACTGCACGTCTGCGCCTGTGTCTCCGTTGTGCCGTATCCTGGACGGGTGTCGCACGGTGTTCATCTATAAAAGAGAGAACTTAGTTGAAAAAGATCATGCGAAAATTTACGTTATATTAAATAAACAAAGTACGTTTCAAAAAATGAATAAATTGAGCTTTATTGTCTCTTGTTGTATATGCACGGAGCCCCTTGTGCGGGTGTGTGTGGTTGGTAAGCCCCTGTATGTTTACACCGGACTCGTCTAACTGTGTCCGGGGTCTGAACGACCTGTTTAGGTGCTTGGATTAGTGAAGCCGGTTTAGTGTGTGGCTGTCGAGGCAGTCACACAATCTTCCATGCTCAAGGAACACTCGATATTTCCCTTTAAGGAGATGATGCCTCGTGGACCGGGCATTTTAAGTGTGAGGGATGCATAATGCGGTATTGCGTTAAAGCGGGCAAAAGCTTCGCGCCCTAGTAGTGCTTGATAGCTACTTGTAAATGGGGCGAGGTGGAAGGTTAACTTTTCGTGGCGGAAGTTGTCAGGTGAGCCGAACACAACTTCTAGTAGTAGAGAGCCCGTACAATGGGCATATGGGCCTTGCATTACCCCTTGAAGGGAAGTGTTGCTATGGTGAACTTTGGTTGGGTCTATCCCCATTTTGCGGATTGTGTCCGGATATAGCAGGTTTAGATCACTGCCGCCGTCCATTAGGACTTGTGTAAATTGGAGTCCGTCGATTATCGGATCTAATATCAAGGCAGTCCATCCTGCATTCCGGATACTTCCAGAGTAATCCTGATGGTCGAAGGTGATTGGTTTTAACAACCAGTGGCGGGACTCCTCTAGGATAGGCCGTATGGCGCGTATCTCTATGGGCGCCGTTCTGTTTTTCCCTTTTGTCACGTAAACTGAATTTACTGTTTTGACTTCTTGTGGGAAATTCTTTTTTTTTCTGGTGCTCTGCTTGTGGGGTTCGTCATCGTCCTCGCTTGGTGTGTCGAGCCCCTTGTGTTCGGCATTGAGTTTGCCGGACTGCTTGAAGACCCAACAATCTTTGTGGGTATGATTTGCAGGCTTCCCGGGGGTACTGTGGATTTGGCATACCTTGTCCAAGATTTTGTTTAAGTTAGATAGCTCATCCCTGTTATCCTTAGGGGGCAGTTTTTTATGATTATGTCGTGAGCTTTTGAATCCAGCGTTGACTGTTGTGCTCTTCGGGCTGTTTCCCTTGGCCCGATGCTGGTCCTTGCTGCGTCGCGGTTTCCCGTTTCCATCCCTGACTTCGGATGTACTTGGGTCGCTGGTACTGCATCTTGCCAGCTAGCTATCCTCTGCCGCGCAGAAGCGGATCATGAGGCTTGTTAATGCGGCCATTGTTCTTGGCTTTTCTTGGCCGAGGTGTCTGGCGAGCCATTCATCTCGGACGTTGTGTTTGAAAGCTGCTAAGGCTTCGGCGTCCGGACAGTCGACTATTTGGTTCTTTTTAGTAAGGAATCTGTTCCAGAATTTTTGGGCTGACTCTCCGGGTTGTTGAGTTATGTGACTTAAATCGTCTGCATCCGGAGGTCGGAGATAGGTCCCTTGAAAATTTGCCCGAAAAGCATCCTCAAGCTCTTCCCAACTTCCAATGGTGTTTTCGGGGAGGCTTTTGAGCCAATGCCTGGCTGGCCCTTTGAGCTTGAGGGGTAAGTATTTTATGGCGTGGAGGTCATCTCCTCTAGCCATGTGTATGTGGAGGATGTAGTCCTCGATCCAGACTCCAGGGTCTGTTGTTCCGTCGTATGCCTCTATGTTTATCGGCTTGAATCCCGCTGGAAATTCATAATCCAGAACCTCATCGGTAAAACATAGGGGGTGTGCGGCACCCCTATATTTAGGTGTGTCGTAATATTCGGATACTTGATGTGTTGCATTGCTTACTAGAGCTTGCTTTCTTGGCCCGTAGATAGATCTAATTGGGCCATCTTTTTTATGCGAATCCGTGTGCAGATCGCGGGCCGGCTTGTGTACGGCGCCATTTGCCGCTCTATGTTTGCCATGGGGTCGTCTATCCGACCGAGTGGTCTCCTTGTTCTTTGATTGTGGGGGCTCTACGGCCTCCCCATCGAATTCGGGCAGTAGTTTTAGCTTCAGGTAGCTCTTTGTTCGGTGACTATCGCCATATTTGTCTGCGGTGTTGAGTACTTTGCTCCATCTGATTTTGAGCGCATCTTCCGCTGTTTTGAGCTTCCGCTTCTGCTTTTTCAGGCTACGCGCAGTGGCGACGAGCCTTTTGTGGAGGTTCTTTTGCTCCAGTAACTTGTCCAGCGTGAGATCGCCCGGACTGTTATCTTCGCCGGGGACGGGTTGTTTATCCAGATTATCCTGTTCGGACGGTTGCTCGATAGCATGTTCGTCGTCCACCGGTTCGCCCTGCTCTAGGGCTGGGTCTGTATGACTGCTGTCTTTGTCGAGGCGGGACTTTGAGCGGCGCTTACGTCGTCGTTTTGACTGCTTTTTGAGGGAATGATCCCTCATGACGTCCCGTTGTTCCTCGTCGTCGCTTCCTTTAGGTCTGCCCACCATGTATACATCGTGAGATGAGGTGGCTGTCCAGTGCCCTATAGGTGCTGGTTCATGTTTGTCTCCTACATCGTCGTCCATACCATCGATGTCCTCGGAGTCGAAGTCGAGCATGTCGTTTAAACTTTCGACAGTGGCTACGAAGTGGGTGGTGGGTGGGCTTCGAATTTCTTCGTCGTTCGCATCCCAACCTTGCTGACCATAGTCCGGCCAGGGCTCTCCTAATAGAGAGAGAGACTTTAGTAAATTCAGGATGTCGCCAAAAGGCGAGTGCTGAAAGATGTCTGCTGCAGTGAACTCCATGATCGGTGCCCAATCGGATTCGATTGGCAGGGGCGCGGAAGGTTCGGAGTCTGGAGAGGTGTCCGGCACCTTGGAGTCACGAGCTTCGCAAAGGACAGGGTTGGTGTTCGGCTCAATCACCGTAGAGATAGCAGCCCCCGAGGCGGTGTCCAGCCACCCATCCTCGATCGGTGCAGTCGGCTCCGAGCTAAGGGTCGGAGCGGACACTTGTGCAGCCTCCAGGGCACTACCCGGCAGCAGAGCTAGATCATGCCCATCATGACAGTGCGGCGCGCTTGGCTATAGCTCGAATCCGTCGAAGATCAAGTCTCCGCGGACATCAGCCGTATAGTTCAAACTTCCAAATCTGACCTGATGGCCAGGGGCGTAGCTTTCAATCTGCTCTAGATGGCCAAGAGAATTGGCCCGCAGTGCAAAGCCGCCGAATACGAAGATCTGTCCGGGGAGAACCGCATCGTTGTTGATGATCGGAGGAGCCATCGGGCCTAAAGATGACAACACAGAGTAACTCTCAATGAAAGCACCAATGTCGGTGTCAAAACTGGCGGATCTCGGGTAGGGGGTCCCGAACTGTGCGTCTAGGCGGATGGTAATAGGAGACAAGGGACACGATGTTTTTACCTAGGTTCGGGCCCTCTCGATGGAGGTAAAACCCTACTCCTGCTTGATTGATATTGATGATATGGGTAGTAAAAGAGTAGATCTACGACGAGATCAGAGAGGCTAAACCCTAGAAGCTAGCCTATGGTATGATTGTTGTTTTTTCTACGGACTAAAACCCTCCAATTTATATAGGCACCAAAGAGAGTTAGGGTTACACAGATTCGGTTACGATGGTAGGAGATCTACATATCCGTATCGCCAAGATTGCCTTCCACGCCAAGGAAAGTCCCATCCGGACACGGGACGAAGTCTTCAATCTTTTATCTTCATAGTCCAGGAGTCCGGCCAAAGGTTATAGTCCGGCCATCCGGACACCCCCTAATCCAGGACTCCCTCAGGGGTGCAATGCGACCACGACAGGCGTGCTATGAGTGTACTGCCTTTTTCCTTTTAAACATGGTGTTGCGCGTGATCCATTGATACTACTACTAGTAATCCGATAATCCCAACTAAAATGGCGCGCCCGGTTCTTTTCCCGCGCGATATGCTGGGAGGTTGGCTTAGTTGGTTTTTTAGGACGAGTAATGCTACACGTACATAATCCCAGTTACGTAATTAACATAATGTGAAACGTGTGGGCTGTTGATTGGAGATTGGGGGGAGGGAGGGGCCCACCACCAGGAAAATCAGGGGGAGAGAGAGGCAATTTACGTTAACCCTTTCATAGGTTTCCGTAGGTGTACAAAGATGTGAAATGCGTGAATGTGTAGTGGTCATATGTAGATTGGAGTGCCTAAGATAAATTGTGTATGTAGACCCTATGTGTTTATTTACTTTGCATGTTAACTTTGTCTCGGGTCAAACCTTCTAAGTTTATACACACAAAAACGAATCATCATTCCATATATTTTCATACTCCTACAATATATCTTACTATTATTGTGAAAGTTCATATACACCGGACGAGATTCATGCAAACACGACAGATTTTCATTACATTTTGAACTTTTATAGGATAGAAAAATAAAACAAACTCGGCCCTACACCTATTCTACAGCGGCGATCGACGTCCTCCATCTGCCATCTCCATGTACGGGGGCGGAGTTCAAGACCCGTGAAGTGAAGGTGCGGTCTCTGGCGAGGAAGAGTAGAACACGGGAGATGGACCAGCCAGTTGGCACACCATGCCCTACCGCCTCCCATGCCCTACTCATCCTCGGAGGAGTCCCCGACCTCGGTGGTGCCAATGGACGTTAGGTCGATGATGATGGATGTGGACGGTCCGTCGCTTCACCTGCCACATGCACCACCGAACGTTGTACGGCGACAAGTAGGACGCGTGGCTGACGGTGCCCCCGTCGTTGGCCACCAGTGTGGCCACTGCTTATGCGGTCGTGTCCGCGTCCAGCTGTGCCGCTATTGCGTTGCGAGCGGTGACTTGAGCGAGGTCGGTGACCTTGAGCTTCATCCCTGAAGACAAGCTCTCCCGCAGAGTGTTCATGCTTGAGGATGGTGGATGTGGTGCCAGGTAGCAGGAGTATGCGCTATGGTGTGAAGGTTAGTTGGGCGTTGCCGCTTTAAGTAGCGCATTCCAGTGAGGCCAAGCATCCGGGTGCATCATTAGGTCACCGGAGTTGGTTCCTCAGGCACCGAGCCTCTTAATGACGGCATGCGGATGGACAACATGAATGCGGGGAGCTGGCGCCGGCTGGGAACGCACCGCGCGATGACGTGAGGGACGAGGGTTTTTATTGTGCTAGGGTAGTCAGTTGCGGTCATGGTAACATTGGAGATGCCCTTTTCTCACATGCGATCCCCACATGTCGTTGAAAAAGTAAGATGACCCGGTATGGTCTCAGGTCCTGGGGATGCAGTTGGCTGCGCTAGAACACTCTGCGGACGTGTCGTGGTGTGCACGCAATTCGGTGCCCCGTGCATCCTCAACAAGCCAGGTGTTGATCTGCTAGTCATGCCACAGTGCTAATGCCACCCTGAAGCCGAGCATGTCCAGCGATGATGAGCATGTCACTCACCGCGATCGTCGTGTCCAGAGGCGGCACAAGAGCCGCACCACGTTGGTGGCCCCCATGAGCCACATGAACGGTTGCCATTGGCGAGAAGGTCATGGGCCAGCTCCTCCATTGGACTAGTCTGCACCACGTCATCCTGATAGGTGTGCCCCACCTGTCGGTTTCCTTGTTTTCCCGGCCAAATTCAAGTGTCAGTGCTCTCATTATGCATTAGGTGTAGAACAAGTGGTTTTTGTGCCCTGGTTCAAATGTGGTACAGTACCAAGTTGTTACCCTAGCCCCAAGTGTTGTGGTTTTGGGTACAGTATGACCCTTTTCCTTTTCAACTAGCGAAGCGTAACACTTGATTAAGTAGCCGGATGGTGTGCTAATGTAGGTGTCCGACTGTTTTAAGGAATAATTGAGGTGTGCCCTGTCCGTGCCTGCATTTAGGGGTCCAACTTACCATGTTCCGGCAGTAGTAACTATACTAGTTCCTACGTACTCCCTCTGTTTTATTTACTCAGCATTTTAGCTTTGCTCAAAGTCAAACTTTGTGAAGTTTGACAAAGTTTATAGATAGAAATAATAACATATACAATAACAAATCAATACCATTAGATTCATTATTGAATATACTTTCACATCATATAGATTTCCTATTGTAAATGTTCATATTTTTCTATAAATTTTGTCAAAATTTATGAAGTTTGACTTCAGTCAAACCTAATATGAAGTGTAAACAAAAACAGAGGGAGTATCTTACTCCGTGACCAAGACGGAAGGGAAAACGAGACAACTTAATGTTTATTTGAGATGTTCAAGTATAATCATGTGGCATTGCTTATTTCTCATTCCTCTCCAACCCTCTTCTCCATCGATCATGCCACCCTCCGGTCGAGTCCATCCGCCCGCATGCCTCATTTGAACATTCTGCCAAGTATCATTCGCATGTGGGCCTAGACCATGCTTGTATTTCCAATGTTGTAATTTGTCCAACATGCATACAGACAAACAGTTTGTTTAAAGGTTCACTTTTCCTCCACTACATGTCGCTTCCCATCTTAGTTTTGACATCCCATTCTGTTCATGCCCCGACACATCTTGATGAGATCGATTGATGTCGAGAGATCAAGCGTGAGTCGTGCTAGGAGATAAAAGGT
This sequence comes from Triticum timopheevii, assembly GCA_963921465.1. Lineage (NCBI taxonomy): Eukaryota > Viridiplantae > Streptophyta > Magnoliopsida > Poales > Poaceae > Triticum > Triticum timopheevii. Next base: position 233,636,633 of record OY997264.1, read on the forward strand.
TTGGTGTGTTTGTTTGATAGAAATGACCCAGGGGGTCTGTGTGGATCGGAGGGAGTATATTGTACATTCAAAAGCGAAACGAACATACTATACCCACCCTAGTCCTCTTTCAATTGATCTCTGGAACCCGAGATGAAACCGAGAGAGAACGAGTGGGTGCATGTGTGATACCTAAGGAGGATTCAAAATTTTGAACCGGTGATCATAGCGTCAGCAAATCATATATAAAGGGTATTCAATGTTCATTTTGCTTTTGAACGGACAATATATTCCCTCCAATCATTTCAATTTTACATATAAATTTTATGTGTAGTCAAAGTATCCCTACTTTGATCAAACTTACAGAAAAAAGTATCAACATTGAACAACTCCCAATAAATATTTTTAGATTCGTGCGTACTCCTAGATTTGTATTCAAAGAGAGATGGTTTTCGATTTGTTTTCAAACATGTGAATGCATGCATGCTCTTCCTACTAGGATTTCGCCACGTATAGCCAGTCCAATAGTAAATTTTTTAAGCTCCCTGTTCAATAGTAGTAGAAGTAGTAGTACTAGTGGAGTAATGACAACATCTGTAGTAGAGTATGTAGTGCTCATAGTACTAGTAGTATAATCCCTCCGTTTTTATTTACTCCGCAAAAAATGGATGGAGTACTAGTAACACTAGGTCGACCTCTATCTCTTCTAGAAGTATAAATGACGCGGGCGGGGGAGGGGGAGGCACATCGGTTTGCTCTCAACTGCAATCCCACAAGAGAGCGAATACGCAAGACGAAGCGCGTTCCATTCGGTGAGTGACATGGAGGGTTGTCGGGGTGCAACGTGAACGCGACAAGAGTGATGTACATCGTCCGTTCCTTATGAACTTGCAAACTTCAAGTACTCCTTTTTTAACACAGTATAGATGCAAGTGCTCATACATGCGCACATACACTCACCTCTATGAACGTACACACGCATACCCTATCCCTATGAGCACCTTCGAGAGACTGAGCCGTCATACCTCTATCTCTACTCTCGGTGATGATGGTGTGCCTTCCATCTTGCAATATAGACCGGCTGATCTATATCTGACGGATAGAAAGAAAACTATGGCAATTTTGCAAAAGGATACCCACACCTCTATCGTTCAACCTTATCTCCCACAAGTTCATTGTTGAGTAATTAAAAAATGAAGCCTCTAGAACAATCTGGCATGGTGGCTCCTACCAGCTTCATCCATCCCCATGCCTCCACTAAGTCCGACCACCAATCACCACCGTGCCCCACTCCTCCTCACCTTATCTCTCATCTTTCTCGAGATATCATTTTTCGATGACATTCTCGAGACACCATTGTTCAATGAAATTCTCGAGATATCATAAAAAAAATGCATCCTGATGTTCTGTGCAATGCACAGGCATCTTGCTAGTCATCATGAGATTTATGAAGTCACCGCCTCATCGTCGACAGGAACGGTTGGGAGGTCCGGACGTCTGCCACGTGAAACTCCGAAACTTTGGTCCCATCCCACCCCACAACTCTCCAGGCTCCAGCCGTCCGGCTTTGCAAACTCCGCACAGTCAAAACCAATTGACCAGTCGTCACTGGAACCACTATTCACACCAGAACCTTTGCTGCTTGGCCTACGCCAGCTACTTGCCGGCCAGTCACCACTGACCAAAAACCACACCTCCTCTCCAGCCCACCCCCCACCTTTCGATCCCCTAGCCCGCATCAACCGTCTCCAAGTTCTTTGTAAAGCCATGGTGCGCCACAAGATCACGTACTACAAGATGCTGATGCTGAAGCACCGTGCAGAAATCATGGCGGCAGTCGGCACCACAGACCTCCGTTCCCAAGCTCACTTTGCGATGGGCCAATCCCCAAGTTCTCCGGAGCCAAGATCTAAGGAGGAAGAAGCCGATCCAATGTTCATGGCAAAGGTCGCGGCGCAGAAGGACCCCGATACGTATGAGATGATGGACATCGACTTCATGCAGGCGTATGGGACCCCCATGGTGCAGGCGGACCAGCGGTTCAACCTGGCGATCCTAAAGGAGGACCGAGAGGCTGTGGCTCAACTGGACGCGGAGCGCATGGATGCCGCTGCCATCGAGGGCCTCTTGCAGGCGGAATCAGATGTCATGGATGTGAACTAGGCGGCGGAGGCTCAACTTGACGTGGAGCACGTGGATGCCACTGCCATCGAGGCCCTCCTGCAAGCAGAACCGGACGTCCCAGACTTGAACCGGGCGGTGGAGGCTCAACTCAATGCGGAGCGCATGGATGCTGCTACCATCGAGGCCCTCCTGTAGGCGGAATCGAACGTCGTGGACGTGAACCAGACACTACTCGCATCCGTGCAGAGTGCCCGCACACTCCACCTGAACGAGTAGCTAGAGGCCGAGGACAACCACGGTGCGGAGACACGTGTCGGCAGCTACGGCCGTTCGCGCCGGCAGCCAAAGACAATGAGTCGTCTTGTTTCGCGAGCAGTGATAGCTTTTCTTTATGTTGTTGTTCTTAGGGATCTTTTGCTGTGTAAAAACATATATTTATGCAAGTTGCCTGACTTTCATCATTTGGGTCAGTCGACCATATCTAGCGGTTGGAGGAATATCTTACGTCTCCTAACCCTTTTTCTTCCTCACCTCTTCTTCCCCAACAGACCACCGCACGGGTCATACGGATCTTCCCCAACATGCGGTTGGATAAACATACTGTATGAACGAAAATTATGTGTCAGAAGTAGGATGAATGAGTTTGGTTTGATCACATGCGGTAGCACGTGTCAGTAAGGGTGCGTTCCCTTGGTTGGGTTTGCAGCGTGCAGGAGCGACTGCATGAGGGAGCGGTGCGACCGCGACAACCGTGCGCAAGTGTACCTCCTTTTCATTTTGAAAACTTTAGGCAAGCTTGGCAAAAATGTGTGGCGAAGTATGGCAATGCAAGGCCTAGACCCAAACAGGATACAAGTATGTACGTACTACTTGTGTTAAAAAAGAAAGGCGGGGTTTTCCTCCATAGGATTGATCGATACGAATCCTCGTTTGACGTGTCAATTAATGCGTATTTTTTTCTCCAACGCCCAAAGAGCTAACCATCTCACTCCTTATTGCTTGATTAATGCAGCGCCATGCAAACCAACCTTCTCACTTCCGCATGCATGCAAGGGTATATTAATGTCCTTGGTTGCTAGTATGAGGCAAACCCCATCAATTTTGCCTCGATTAGTGTTAGTGTCCCTCTGCAAATTGTAATTTTTATACTGGCCTTGTATAAAAAATGGAGGTAGTAACTATTTGACTTCCTTCCCCATTGTGGTGACGTTGACGATATCTCGAACATTGTGGCTTTGAAGTGCGTTCGATGGAGCACACCATTGAGGGAGACCACAATAAGTCGTTCACAAGTGCTGCCTGCAAGCCAAGATAACCACCTTCTTTGCATCTAGGAAGCCCGTTCAACCAAAGGACACATAAATGTACTAGTACTACACAATAGCGTCATCCATTTAGCTTAGTGCGGTAAGTTGGTTTCTCGAAGAAGACGATGGAGAAGCGGAGTCAGCAAAGAGTGAAATGATGGTTACTTCATCCGTGCTTTGTGATTTGACGCCTCACTGCTTTGTGATTTGTGATAGAAGGGACAGGGGAGTAGACTTTGTGCTCTACAGTACATGCGTCCAAGCACAGGAGAAAGAGGAGAGAGGTTGCAATTTTCCATTCTTTCAATCAATCTATTAGGGAGCTTTGGCTCCATATTTTTGGCTATGGCAGTACCATCCACAATGGTTCCCATCGATGCCAAAAGCTATTTTCACATTTGGCTACTCATTGTGGATGCCCTTACCCGTACCACTTGGGTTTGCTCTTGTGTGCTATCTATACAAATGTCGATTATATTGATCTAAAAAATTATACTATCAAGATTAGTAAAAAAAAGAGGTGATTTTGTCGTGCGGAAGGCAGGGGAGGTTTCTTATTTTTAGAGGACGTTGTCCTGGCGGTTTGCTAACATGTGGTTCCATGTGTCAGTGCTTTACCAAGCCGATCCACGTCCCACATGAGGCAGAACAATGACAGAAGCAATACGGGGTTAACTTGAAGAAGATGAGGGAGAAGCGGATTCAGTAATGAGTGGAATGATGGTTGCTTCGTCCCTCCAACTTCTTCTTTTAGCATTACTTCGTCCCTCTCAACGTAACTGCGGGAAAGGTGGAGCTTTGTGATTTGATGCCTCATTGCTCATTACTATGCCGGCGCCATGACTAGGGTGCTTCACCCCTACTGCTCTGCACTGTTATTTCGGTATGGCATGTGGACCCGGTAGCTTGATGTCCCACATGTTGGCGAAAGGGACTAGAACATTTACGAAAGCGAGCACTCTGCTCTTATGACGAAGGAGTACACAACTCAGTGGCCCAGTGAACTTTTACTCGTACTGTAGTCCTACTATATTTTTCTGTTTCGCACGATCCATCAATACAAACCCGATTAAACAGGCAAGGGCAGAATTTTTCCTGCATGGTAGATGATACTAGCCATACATTTCAAAGGCAATTTTAATGTGTACAAACTGAATAATTAAGTAACAATATGAGATCTAGTAAAACTAAAAACACATATGATTTATTGTGTTAGAGTGTAGTAGTAATGCTGTATTGCATAGTTGTTAGATGTAACATGCGAGAACGTGTAGAGATGTACTTTTAGAGGGCCTACAGAGAGAAATTGGGCATAAAGTGGATTCAAATATTTGTATTCGTCTTCATAGAATTTGTAACTCATATCTACATTTTGCAGAGTAGACGTGAATGCTTGTTCACTCTTATGAAACTAGTACAACAATAATGGGGTGGCATGCGCCAATTTAAGCACTAGCATGTTGGCCTACTCGGCTCCACAGAGAGAGCAAGAGAAGAGATAAAAACACAGGCGGTCAGTGTATTTCAAGCGAAAAGTGTAATACGGTCACCGGACTTCAGAATACGCTCATTACGGTCACCATATATGTTTTGTGGTGATTATACAGTCACTTGCTCACTATTCAGCATCAGATTGCACTCTGTTGAGCGGCCAAATAGTCTGCGTGGCACTACGTTGACTGGTTAAATTGACCATGTTCCTTGTGGGTCCCACATGTCAGTTTGCATAGGAAAAAGGTAGGATAAACACAAAGTTACGCAGGCGCGACAAGACTCCACCCGTGCGCGGGAACCACCTGGTTGTGTATGTGTCTGTCAGGGCCTGATGTGTGCGCATGCACGTGTAGGTTGATAACTTGAGCGTGAGAGTGTGTGCTGGTCGTGTGGTGTGTGCGTGCATGCGTGCGTGTATGTTTGAGTGTTGCGTGCGTGCGTGGCTATGTGTGTACGTGTGAGTGCTGCGTGCGTGCGTGGCTGCATGTGTATGTGTGAGTGTTGTGTGCATGCAGTTCGTGTGCATGTGTGCGTGTGTGTGTATAATCACCACACCAGCTCCTGTGTGTTAAAACAGACGGCTCAACATACCAATACAAGGCCACCTTATCCGATGTTCCCACGGTTATGACTTCGAACCACCGTCCAATATTTTTTTATCCTTTGTTTTCATTCTTATACACGTCGACAGGTGGGCCCAATGGTAGTGAGATAATGTGATGCAACTCTAGAGGTGCCACGTGGAGCGTTTAACTTGTCAACTAGTCGTGTCTTGAGCAAATGCCCGTGACTGTGTAATAACCATAAAACATAAATGGTGACCGTAAAGAGTGGATTTTGAATTCCAATTACGTATCTTGCTTTCACTTGAAATACAATGATCGACACCGTATATATCACGAGAGAAAGATAAAACATGTGTGAATGTGCTGGGGCATACTTTTAGAGGACATGGAGATAGTTTGTGTGCGTACGTGGAAGGGTCGTAGAGGGGGTGTATGCGATGGAGAGAGATGCTCTTCGTTTCTCTTTATTATGACTAACTTTATATATAGTATAAAAATATAAAAATTCACAGTGCGGAATAAATATCATTGGGTGCACCACGTAATGCAAATTAACGTTCATACTCCTCCATATAACTTTGTAATGTTGTATATATGTAGAAATTCTAAAATAATTTTTTGGCCACACTTTGTGTGGTTTTATTCAAAAGGAATGTTGTATGCGAAATAAACGTGAAGAGAGAGCTTTTTAGATAAATGGGGTACGTGATGTAACATGTGTGAATGTGTAGTTGACGTATTTGGTAGGGCCTAGAGAGGTATGTGTATGTATTACATATTCAAGAGAGGCATGGATAGAGGGGGTCGGTGGGGGCGTGGGAGAGATAGCATGAGAAACAAGAGAGGTCTAAAGAGAGAGACGAATAGGATGTCACAGCGAGAGATGCCCTTGAGTGTGTATATGCAAGGGGGAGGGAATAGAGGCACGCGGAGAAAATATTTCGGGTGGTGTCTGTGTTGGTATGTGTGGGTGTGAGAAGATAACGAGATCTGGGGGTAGAGGGTGTGTCACCGCGTGAGGTCTGGTGGGCCGAGGTGAGGTCCTTGGTTTGTTTCCATCCCGCGCCACATTGGTTGGCCCATGACGCATTCAGGGATACCCATGGAGGACTAGTCGTACAAGACAAAGATACCAAAGTCGTGAAGGACTCTGTGTCCACTGACAAAGCCGGCTCGGATTTGTAACCCTAGGTCCTCGAACTAAGTTAACCCCTTATCTCTGTTACCATTCATCCAACCTCACTTTAAGGGGCATCCTACAGAATGATTTGCTAGAAGATAGGTGGTGATAATGCGTGGGAGACAGGCCCAAAGATAATGTGTGTGCAGGAGACACGTATGCGAGTCTATGTATATAGAAAGGGTCGATGGGGATTGTGCGTGTGTATGCGTGTGAGAGGAAGAGTGCTTGTGATAAAGGTTAGTGAAAACAGACGTAAATGGATGTGAGAGGGAGGGAGGGTGATATCGAGAGCATGTCTGCGAGAAAGACACCTCGAGAGAGAGTGTGTGCGCATGTGTGAGAGAACACCGATGGATATACACCATGTGCGCGTATGTGTGAGAGAGAAAGTCAGCATGTGTGTGAGGAGGGGCCTATGGAGAGAGAAACTACACGTAAAAGACTGATGTACACATTGATTAAAAATATAAACTGTATCCAAATATTAGGATGGGATCGTGATATTTGCAATTCGCGTAAGGAACGGTCATTGATCCATCAGACATCTATATTCTATCGAATTTGAGCATGTCTATGTTATTATTCGACATAATTGATCCACAAAGTTAGTATTTTGAACTCCAGACAATGCATTGCTTTAGCAATTCGAATATAAACGTGAGTATAGTTCATGTTGTGTGTGTAAAGCACATTATACATACCAAAGTTACACAATGAACATTATAAATAGCTACCTGTGAACTAGCATACATTTGAATTCAAGTTAAGGTGGTTCAGAAAATTTGAATTCAACATGAAGTCCATTCAATTATTTGAATTCGAGATCATGGCATTTGTAAATCATACCTGAATTATGGGGGCACCAATCTTTGCTCTGCTGTTGTACATAATAGCATATATAGTCGTGTATAAAATATATTAAAATTTACCTCCTCCATTCCAAAATAATCGTAATTTCTTTCTAACAAACATTGGTCCCATGCGGTTTTGGGCGAGTAGATGCTCTTTTGGCGCTTCGTGCAAAATTATGAAACAGAAGCATTCACGTTTAGAGTACTCTTGAACTTTGAGGATTGGCCTAAATAGACAACGCTAAATTTGACCTTGTATGTTTGAAAACCTCAATTAATTGTGCACTTCTTTTTGAAATTTTGACACTTGCAAATCCTATAACTAGTGCGCATAGAGGCACCAAAGCAGTGCACACCCGTACACTAGAAAAAGGATACGTAAGAGGAAAAACAATAAAGAAAAATGCTACCCATGCAGTGCACAAAAATGAGGCGCAAAACATGTGTAGTACGGAATGCGTGCACCAGCAGTACATAACCCTGATCAATGCAGCGCACGGATGATTTACTAAAACAGTGCACGCCCCGACATTGAAAAAAATACTTAAGAGAAAAAATACAAAGAAAAAATTGCCCACCCAAGTGCAACAGGCCCCAACCAGTCTCGTAGAAGGTCTGCGCCCACAGAAGGCGAGTCGTTCTGAGTCACAATGCATGGGTCCGGCCACACATGGGCCAACAGGTCAGAGAGCATAGAGCAGCGAGTGTCGTGTATAAGCACCCAACTAAGTAACCAGAGGAGTTCGATACAGCAGCCTCGCCAGCGCTTATAAATAGGTCGGGCGGGCCTTCCGCGGGCAAGGTGGGACTAAACATTAGGACGCACACAACGCACTGGAAACCAGCCGTGCTCACTGTGACGCCCCCGATTCAATCGTACACTAATCATGCACGCAAATGTGTACGATCAAGATCAGGGACTCACGGGAAGATATCACAACACAACTCTAAAGGTAAAATAAGTCATACAAGCATCATATTACAAGCCAGGCGCCTCGAGGGATCGAATACAAGTGCTCAAACATAAACGGAAGCAACAATATCTGAGTACAGACATAAGTTAAACAAGTTGCCATAAGATGGCTAGCACAAACTGGGATACAGATCGAAAGAGGCGCAGGCCTCCTGCCTGGGATCCTGCTAAACTACTCCTGATCGTCGTCAGCAGCCTGCATGTAGTAGTAGACACCTCCAGTGTAGGAGTCGTCATCGACGGTGGCGTCTGGATCCTGGGCTCCAACGTCTGGTTGCGGCATCCGAAAAGAAGAGGAAAAGGGGGGAAAGAGGGAGCAAAGCAACAGTGAGTACTCATCCAAAGTACTCGCAAGCAAGGATCTACACTACATATGCATGGGTATATGTGTAAAGAGGCAATATCGATGGACTGAACTGCGGAATGCCAGAATAAGAGGGGGATACCTAGTCCTACAAAAGACTACGCTTATGGTAGCCTCCATCTTGCAGCATGTATAAGAGAGTAGATTGATGTCCTCCAAGTAGCATCTCATAGCACAATCCTTCCCGGTGATCCTCCCCTCGTCGCCCTGTGGGAAACGATCACCGGGTTGTCTCTGGAACTTGTCTGGGTGTGTTTTATTAAGTATCCATTTCTAGTTGTCATAAGGTCAAGGTACAACTCCGGGTCGTCCTTTTATCGAGGGACACGGCTATTCGAATAGATCAACTTCCCTGCAAGGGTGCACCACATAACCCAACACGCTCGATCCCTTTGGCCAGACACACTTTCCTGGGTCATGCCCGGCCTCGGAAGATCAACATGTCGCAGCCCCACCTAGGCACAACAGAGAGGTCAGCACGCCAGTCTAAATCCTATGCGCGCAGGGTTCTGGGCCCATCGCCCATTGCACACCTGCACATTGCGTGGGCGGCCGGTGAGCAGACCTAGAAACCTCCATTACAAAGGGAGTTGCATTACGCGGTCCAACCCGGCGCGCGCCGCTCAGTCGCTGATGTCAAGAAGGCTTCGACTGATACCACGATGTAGAGTGCCCACAACTGTTCCCGCGTAGTTGGTTAGTGCGTATAGGCCAGTGGCCAGACTCAGATCAAATACCAAGATCTCGTTAAGCATGTAATTATGGAGTAACCGAAAACGCCGACCAAGGCCAGCCCACCTCTCACCTAGCTGGTCTCCACCTGCCCTGTCGCTCCGCCACAAAGATCCACACAGGGGGCCGTCAGGACAAATATCCTTTCAACCCCCAATCCGTGAATCACTCGCGGGTACTCAACGAGCCAACCCGACTTTAGTCACCATCTGTATAGTATGTATATATATAGTATATACCCATGATCACCTCCCGAGTGATCACGGCCCAATAGTATAGCAAGGCAGAATGATAAGAATGTAGAGCCAATGATGATAAACTAGCATCCTATACTAAGCATTTAGGATTGCGGGTAAGGTGTCAATGACTGTAGCAACAATGACAGACTATGCAACAGAATAGGAGTAACTGAACAGTAACATGCTACACTACTCTAATGCAAGCAGTAGAGAGAAGAATAGGCGATATCTGGTGATCAAGGGGGGGCTTGCCTGGTTGCTCTGGCAAGAAGGAGGGGTCATCAACTCCGTAGTCGAACTGGGCAGCAACAGCGTCGGTCTCGTAGTCTACCGGAGAGAAGAGGGGGAAGAAACAGTAAATACAATGCAAACATAAGCATGACGATGCATGACATGACAATGAGCGGTGTTAGGTGCGCCCTAACGCGATAGTAGGTGATACCGGCGAAAGAGGGAAACATCCGGGAAAGTATCTGTCACAACCTGTTTTTCATGGCACAACACTTAAGATGATACATCATGATAAAATGTGGTTTGACAAAAACTTTTGCATTATTTGACTTTTTATTCTGAGTTGGTTTTCTCTCTGTGTTTTTCAAGTGCTCTTTAAAGTCAACACAACTCCACCTTCTATACTTCATCTCCTTGCCCCAAACTCCTGCCCAATGATCATGCCATGTGTATAGAGCAATATAGTACCTTCTTACAAAAATAATTTGGCCAAAAAGTATTTTCTAAAATTAGTTTTTCAAAAACCCCTAAATTGAGGTTTGCACTGAAAGTACTTGATTTGGGGTGTGAAAAATATTTCAAAGAGTATATTTGAGACCTATTAGATATAGGACTCCCATAAAACACAAAAATATAATTTTCGAAGTTATTTTCCTATTTTGTTTAAAAGCTTTTTCTTAAGGCCAGAAATGGTCTTTAATAGTGAAAAATTATTTTATTGTTTCAAAAATATTTGATAAAAAACTAGGGAAACTCAGTGGACATATATTGTCCACATATAAGAGTTTCAACACATGGTCATGTTCAAAATATTGGTCAAATCCCTCAAAAACCCTTTCTAGATATTTCAAGATTTTGAAGTATTTACAAAGAAAATATTCTCCAAAAATTCCAAGAAAACTCTAGCATGTCACATATGACATTTTGGATGATCTTGACAAGTATCATCTCATGGAGAATAGTATAACCCCATGAAATCCCCTCAAAACCATTTCTGTCCATTTTGAAGTTTGAGCAACTTTACATTGCCAAACATGTCCAAATGCTCTCAAATCTTGTGAACATGCCCAAATGCTCTAATAATTCATCTAGACCAAATGGAACAAGTTGGAGGAAATGTTATATGGATCAAAGTTCCCCAAAACCCTCTCTGACCAGAATCAAATTTGAACAACTTTGTACTACCAACTTTCTATCCTTGACACCAACTTTTGTGAGCATGTGCACATGACCAAATAAGGCCACTAAACCAAATGGTGCATCAAGGAGAAGTGATTTGCTCAACTAGATCTACACAAGTCCATTTCTGTTGATTTCTAGGGTTTACAAAAGTTGCATTGGCAACTTTGCCCAAATGAACTCAATATTGGTGAAACCCCTTATTTTCTCATGCCATTTGACCCTGTCAAGCCTTATGACAAGAGGAGTTCATCTTCTTGCCCAAACCAGCAACAAACACCTTCTGCCATTTTACTGAAACCCCTGTTTTGACCACTTCCACTCTTCTCCATGGCCTCCACTTTTTACCACATCTCCTCCTAGTCCTCCTCTACCTCTAGTAACAATGGCAAACCCACAGCTCAATTATTGGATGGGTAAAACCCCACTTTCTCTCTCTAGACAGCCCATTTCTCCCTCTTCTTCTACCTCTTTCTTCTCCTACTGGCCACCCAGGGCATCGAAGGCCATCTTCTACTTCTTTACTCCCCCTTGAGATACCAGACACCTTTGGGCGCGCCCACATTGCATAAAGAATGGCCATGCCGGCCATTTGGGCACTCTGGAGCACGCTACAGTGCGCTCCCCCACTGTAGCCGCCCCCTGCTAAGCACCTTCGGCCACCTCGGCTCTTCCCCTCACGCCAGCCGATGCTCCTCGACGTCCTCAGCACGCCACGCCTCTATACCCCTCCTCCTTCTCCCTCCTTCTGCCCTTGCTCGCACGCGCACCGGCCGCCCGAGAGTTCCAATGAGCGGCCTCACACGCACGCCACCTCTGGCCCCTCCTGCTTCCTCTTTCTTCCTTCCCTCGCTCTGGACCGAACCCACGAGCACCCCAGACATGCCCACGCGCGCCCCCATGACCCACAGCAATGGCAATGACCTCGCCGGCGCACGGGTCTACGGTGAGCCGTGGCTCGCCTACTTAAAGGCCTCCCCGAACCTCTCCCTCACCGCCACTCGTCCTATCCCACTCCAACTAGGCCTCCCCACACCCCAGTTCATCTCCAGAAGCGCCCGAGCTCGAGCTCCGCCGCCTCGGTTGCCGTCGATCTCACGGTACAGGCCACCCCCGACCCTCTTTATTGCTTCTCTGGAACGCCCGCAGCTCACCGATCCATTCCCCCCTCTTTCCCGCTTGTTTTGCAGTCGGAAACAGACGAAGCCATCCACGCCCGACGCTCCTCCGTCGCGAACCTCGTCGCCGGTGAACCACTGCTCCCTTCCGGCCAGCTCCGGCACCACCCGAACGGCGACACGACGAGGAGTCCAACAGTGCCATCAGCTCACCCCGCCGTGCCCGGAAACATCGCCGGTGAGCTCGCCGGCCCTCTGTCGCAGGGTTAGGGATGACAGGCGGGCCCCGCCTATCAGCCTCTCCCCTCCATCGCCCCTCTCTCTCTCTCTCGCTGACGCCTGGGCCCCGCCCGTCAGGTTTAAAACTGGCGCGCGCGCGTGCACCAGTGCGCTGGGCCGCCTCTCTGGCTGGGCCGCTGCCCTGCGGCTGTTCTGGCCCAGCAGGCACAGTGCCCCTTCCCCTTTTTCTTTTCTGTCAGACTTGCAAAAATTCCTCTGGACTAGATATTAATCCAAATGAAATAATTCATGTTCCTAAATTCTTGTAAAAATCCCACCTATTTTGTGGTGCAACTTTCATTCAAATCCCACAACCTTTTCTTCACTGTAAATATTTAAATGAGATTTTAAGCATTTAAATATACCTTTGTAAATCCATTTCTCCTATTCTGCTACTCCAAATCCAAAACTAGGAATTTTCCCATTCTTAGATTTCCCCCTAGTATTTATAAAAAATAAGTTGACATTTTTTTGAGCACTTTGATTTCTCTGTTTTACTATTACCTTATTTTCCCGTCATTTCTTTTGCGACGAATAGATCCCGTATTTGACGAAGTAGTTGGATAAGAAGAAGGAGAAGGACTTGAAGACTTTGAAGACCAAGGCAAGCAGCCCTTTGACCATGTCTATGAAACCCTTTTTATGCATTGTCATATAGCACTTTTATTGCTTGCATCGGAGACATGATACTGTGTTAACCACATGGGTTGGTTTGCCACCGTTACTTCCTCATTGATACTTGCATTATGCATGACGCTACCTTCTTATGAGGGTTATGCCGGTGGGAGTAGATAGGATGCTACAGTAGATGCTACGCAAAAAGGGATGAGTATATGCATGATGAAGGAGACAAAGTATTTTCAAAGGACTTTTCAAAGACCCCATCGGGTGCCACTTATGCTCGAGGGAGATGATGAGATGGGTAACCACTTGATGACGAAGTGGTGTACCAAGGAAAGTGTGTGTTGTTTTCAAAAACGGATTAGATTTAAGATTTGTCGACTGTCCCAACCTTACATGCGCAACCACTCTATCCTTATATGGGAAAGGGCATTATTGATTACCTAGGTCGATACTAGCTTGGAGCCCGCATTACTAGTGACGGGGGAGAGTTGGTGCTCTCTCTCGGGACGGGGTCGTGCCAGGTAGGGCGGCCATGACTATCTTTACAGGGCACCGGATACACCGTTGTGTCCCCTCTCGGATGTTACGATCTTGAGTGAGTCTTGTATGATGTACATCGTGAGGATACGAAACAACGAGTGGACTCATTGTTAGTATTGTCTAGGGAAAGGTAGTGATCGGGTGCTTACCCCGGGTACTTGAGGTATCACGGGTCGTGGATGACACGGAAGTTCCCCGGATCTTGTGGGTAAAGTGTGCAACCTCTGCAGCGTGTAAAACTATTCGAATAGCCGTGTCCACGGTCAAGGACAGTTGGGCGGTGCTGCTTAAACTATGTCCAGAGTTTACAAACCAGTGTGTGTGTTTGGATAACTACTTGGGTCAAGTCAAAGGACTTGACGGGATTGAGATGGGTTGGTGCCCACTCTATTTATGTTGATATCTATAACCTGTCCTCATGGTTACTTGAATTCTCTTGATGCATGTCTTACAAGTTGTTGAACATGTCATTGCACTCAAAACTAGCTTTCTGCAAAAATTTACCTATATCATGCATTGTTGTATCTTGAACCAAAACATGGGTTGCTTGCGAGTACATTCAAAGTACTCATTGGCTTGCCACTGGTTATTTAATTGACCAGGCATGGAAGAACCGGAGTTCGAAGAAGAGTTCTTTGGAGACGAACATGCGAACTAGGACGTTTCCCAGTCAAAATGCCTGTAGGGTTAAGGCAGATGGCATGGGTTCTACTTATCGACGAAGATTTCTGCTGCTTGTGTTTCATTTGATGATCAGCCCTTAAGGCTTTATCAATGTAAGACTTGACCATAATGGTCATAATTTGTGTAAGACGGTATGTATGGATGTAAGACTCTTGTTATTCAGCTTATGTGTGTTCAGTGAGCATTGATCTCTGGGATCACTATACACGTGCATTCGGTGATCTCGACTTATGAGTCGGGGTCCCCACAGTATCCCCGGTGTTTCGCGTTTTCGGACAGATGAACCGGAGGAGAAATATTGCAGGTTCACTGTGCTAGGGATGCATGGCGGGTGAACGAGCTGCATATCTGGATTAGTCTCGCCGTTCTGAGAGACTTTCATGTACAAAGTTTTTCCATCCGAGCTACGGCTTATTTTATATTAGTTTTAAAAGATTTAATCATTTTTAGAATTTATTTAATTATTTTTACATCAACATTATACAGAATAGTGTATGCTGACATCATTATGACGTCCGCAGTCAACAGGGCGTTGAGTGGGTCAAACTAACGTGTGGGTCCGAGCTGTCATTGACTGTGTAACTAACCTAAGTGATTAGGTTAATCTAATCAGGATTAATTAAGTTAATTAATTATATTAATTAATTAATTAATATTTTATTTATTATTATTACTATTTTTAATTCTTTTTTATTATTATTAAAACATTCCAGGGGTGGGCCCCGTTTGTCATAGGCCCTAGGGGCCTTGGCGGGCGCCGACGTTAGCGGGTTCGGGCGCAACGGGTGCCCAGCACCCATTTGTTCGGGCGCACGCCCAGGGGCGGGCGGAGCCGGCAGGGCACCGGAGCAGGGGGACGACGGTGGCCACGGCGGGTGCGGTTGGTGGCAGCGGTGACCGCATAAGCAGATTCAACGGCGCGGCAGAGCAAAGCAGTAGTGGGGCTGCGGGAGGTGGACGCGGCGAGGGCGCCAGGCGGGGCTTGGCCGACGCAAGCGGCCGGAGTCGGGCAACGCCATGCGCGCATCGGGCACGGTCAGGGCGTGGCGACCTCGGGACGCGTCGCGGGGAGCACGACGTCGGGCGCGCGGACGGCGACAGTGGCTGCTGTGACCGAACGGGGAAGGAAAGAGGAAGAGAGGCCGGGGGCCTCACCGCGGGGCCGTAGGGACTAGGGCAACGGGGCTCGGGGAGGAGGACGGGGACCATGTGCGTTGACGGAGACAGGGAGGCGGTCCGGCAAGGTGGCTCCGACGAGTGGCCCTCCAGGCCGCGGCGATGATGGGATGAGCTCCCGACTGGCGGACGGCGCGAGGACGGCGCAGGTAGGAGGCGAGGATGATGGCGAGGGGGTCGACAACGGAGAGGCCGAGGCGGCGACGGGGTGGCGTCTCCGGGCGGCGACATCTGGTGCCCCGATTCGATCTGGATCGGGGGGTGAGGGAGAGCGAGTGTGGGGAGAGTGGGGGTGTCGGTGGGTTAGGGTTTGGCCTGGGAAGGCCATATAGGGGACGGGGTGGGCCGGCCTGGTAGCAGCTGGGCCGGTTGGCCCAGTGGGGGAAGGGTTTGCTTTTCATTTTTTTGTTATTTTTGTTTTTTGTTTTGTCTTTTCCTTTTTATTTATTTTCCATTTTCTGTTTTATTTATTTTAGAGCATTTTAGCATTTTCTAAAATTGTGTTTTCTTCACTATAATTATATGTGCAGTATTTGGCACAAACCGAACATTTTTGTTTTAATGTTTGAAAACTTTTGTTGTTTGCCATATTTTGAATTTGATTTTTGAACCGTTTTTGAACTAATGAGAGATTAGCAATAGTAACGGAGGTGATGTGGCATCATTAGCGTATGTTCACTGTAGCTTAACTATCCGGGCGTCACACTCACAGGCCGACTTGGGCCCAAATGCGTCTTCACTACCCGAACACAGGCCCAACAAGGTCGACTAAGAAAAAACAATAAGTTCCAAAAAAAGTGGGGGGAGCCCCAACCCCCCCCCCCCCCTTCCCCTACCCCTCCCGTACCAGGGACTGCAGTAAGTACAGGCAAAAACCAGATGCAGTATGCAGCACTAGAAAAATGCAGTGCATTTTGTTACACGATGCAGTACGGTATAGCAATACAGTTCCGGATTACTAACATGAATAAATATTACCTACATGAATAAATACACGACATAGAACACGGCGAAAAACTCGTAAAATTGAAGAATGCATTGTACTTTTTCAGGGGCTGCAGCAAGGACACGCAAAAAACGGTGAAGTACGCACCTGTAGACAAAATGCAGTTCTGTATTGTAGACGATGCAGTGCAAAACTATAACCAATGCAGTTCCATTATCACGCAGGATACATATATAAACGTGACAAAATGCCCGTTCACACAGAAAGTGGTATTTAAAAAAATTACTAATCAAAAATAAAATAAAACCACGTTAAAAAACCACGTTCATATACAACCACACACAATTGGAGCGGTTCCATCGCCACAAGTCCACGATCACAGATGCAACACCAACCCACGATCTGCACAACCTCATCGCCAGTGAGATCGTGCAGTTCATCCGATGCGGCCATCCCACCCCGCGCCCTCCCCTTAAATTCAGACCCCTGCCAAAGGCCTTCTCATCCACAACAACACAAGTATCCATTGCGCTGCCACCAAATCGCTCCATATCCACGCAAAAACACCAAGCCCTACTACCGGCGATGGCGTTCGCCGATGAGTACAAGGGCGACAAGGCCGTGCAGGCCCACGGCAACACCAAGTTGCACGTCATCCACACCAATGACAAGAAGCAGATGGTGATCTCCCTCGCGCAGTACGAGCGCCACCTCAGCCTCCAGCGCCACAAGATCGTTGGCATTGATCTCAAGTACAACAACGAGCCTGAAGCTACGCAGAAACCCGCCCTCTACCGACTCTCCATCGGCAAGAATCACCCAGTGCTGCTCTTCCAACTGAGCACCGCTGGAAGGTGCACCGTCTTTGACAACTTCCTCGCCGACCCCAGGTACACCTTTGAAGGCTTCTCAATCGACAGCAACAAAACCAGGCTAGAGTGCGTCAATCTGGAGGTCGCCAACTTCGTCGACATCTAGAGGAGTGGAGGATGCCCGAGGCAACCAAGGAGTTGGACTCCCTTGGAGACGTCTCCGGCATGCTCATCGACGACTACTAAAACAACATGAAGAAGATCACCAACGATGAACACAAGCACTGGGCCACCCTGCCTCTGTCCATCAGGCACATCGAGTACGCGGCAAAGGACGCCTACGCAGTGTACGAGATATGGAACCGCATCACCCTCACCCAGGACGGGCTTCGCCGTGCAAAGCTGGAGAAGGAGGAGCCCCCTAAGAAGCGCGCCAGGAGCAGCTGGGGATGGGGAGACGCTAACTGGTGAAGAAGAAGATGGTGCCGGCCAAGAGCCAACAATTCCAGCATCGTTTTAGAATTATCATCAAATTTGCTTTGTGTTGTTTGCTTATGTATCGTTAGTTTTCTTCTGTGCTGAACTTAGTTTGCTTGCCATGAAGAATCGCTTGTAATGATGAACTTTGATTATGTTAGATTGCTTTGTGTTCAACTTAGTTTGCTGGTGATGAACTTGTCATATACAATGCTTGTGCTAATTTGTCTTCTGTTGTTTGCTCATGTATCATTAGATTCGAGCAGTGCACAAAACGAAAATAAGATGCAGTGTGCAAAATCGGACGCATGCAGTGTAAATTGTGTACGAATGCAGTACATACTCTGTTGAATAAAGTTTACACATACCCAACAAAGCAGTGCACGCCCCTAAATTTGAAAAAAGAACACATAAGAGCAAAAACACAAAAAGAAAAACACGGCCTGTATATGTAGTGCGGAAATATATGAACGTGCAGTACAGAAACATAATCAATGCAATACAGGTATGATTTACTAAGCAGTGCACTCCCATACATTGGGAAAAAAGATTGCATAAGAGCAAAAACACGAAAACAAAAATGAGAACTGCACATGCAGTACGGAATGCGTGCACATGCAGTACAAAACCCTGATCAATGCAGTGCACGCCCCGACATTAAAAAAATACTTAAGACAGAAAAATACAAAGAAAAAAATTGACTACCCAGGTGCAACAGGCCCCAGCCAATCTCGTAGTAGGTCTGCGCCCACAGAAGGCGAGTCATTCTGAGTCACAATGCATGGGGCCGGCCACACATGGGCTCACAGGTCAGACAGCATAGAGCAGCGAACGCCGTGTATAAGCGCCCAAATAAGTAACCAGAGGAGTTCGATACGGTAGCCTCGTCGGCGCTTATAAATAGGTTGGGCGCGCCTTCCGCGGGTGAGGTGGGACTAAACATTAGGCCGCACACGACGCATCAGGAACCTGCCATGCTCACAGGCCGACTTGGGCCCAATGCCTCTTCACTGCCCAAACATAGGGCCAACAAGGCCCACTAAGAAAAAACAATAAGTTCAAAAATAAAACATCAAAGAAAGATGAGAAACATTTTTCAAATGAATACCAACAAAAAAATGTGCATCGGCACTGCCAGAAACTATAGTTCGCTATTAAGAAATAAAATGCAGGAAGACCGAAGTCAATGTATAAATGAAGTCCGCGACATACAACAATGCAGTCCTCCACGTGGAAGCATGAAGTATTCTTTTTTTCTGAATTGCAGTTCTCTTCACTGTACAATGTAGTATGGCTAAAATGAAGAATGCAGCCCTGTTACTTAAGCAAAGAAGTCCGACACCCCTACCCACACTGCCCTCCATCCACACAAAAGTTGTATTACCACCGAAAAAAGAGAAGAAAAGAAAGAACTCCATCAAAAAACTAAATGTGTGTACATCTGTGTGAATCCTAATCCGATATAATTAAGTGTACAAAGAATAAATTTCACTTCAATGCAGTACACTATGTGGACATACGCAGTTATGTTCTGATAGCAAAGAAGTGCACTGACTTGGAAAATTCACCGAAAACACAATCATCACATTTTTTGACAGTTGCGTCAATACCTTGAACTAGTCACGAAAAAAGAGGCGACGAAGTTCCGGATTTCCAATGCACTAACAAAGCCTCCTCATAGCAGAACCTCTCTGCAGCTGCCACGTAACTTAAAACAGAGCCCCACCATGCTACCACCCGCTCCACCTCTCCCACGTCCTGTCAAGGAGGGCAGAGGAGAAAACACAACTGCTTCGTCCCCCCAAAAACCCCATTGCATCTTCTTCCCCACACTTCCTATCACTAACCCCTCTCTCCAGAACAAACACGAGAGAGCAAAGGAGAGTCATGGCGGATGCACCTCTGTACAAGCAGCGCCGCACGTACACCAGGGAGCTCCACGACGTCGACCTCCACGGCAACCACAAGCTCCACGTCGTTTGCACAAGCAAGGGTGAAGACGTGGACAAGATGTTGTCCATGTTCAGGAGGAAGCTCGGCGGAATGCCCATCAAACTAGTCGGCTTGATGTCGAGTACACGCACTACATGAAGCCACAGCGGGCAGCAGTGCTCCATATGCGTAGAAAAAGAATGCCTTGTCTACCACATCTCTGCAGCTAAAGACAGGTCAGAATAACTATCAATCTGTACTATTGTTTGTCAATATTGATTTTAAATTTTCTTCACTGCAATTGCCAAATATTTAAACTTTGGTTCTCATTTTTGAAAAGCATGGCATATGAATTCATTGATAGTTTTCATCTGGCTCCATGTATGTCACTCATGTGTTCAATTCTTGAATTATATGATCTAGCAATACACGCAGTTTTATTTTGTTTTACCAAATACAAATTATTTGGCTGAACAATAGAAAACTGCAACATTACTATACAAAACATGTATGAAATTCAGTTCAAGAATACAAGCATGCACAAAACATGCATTATTTATGCAATCTATTATCATATTTACTAGTTATGTTGAACAAAGTATTAGCAACTACTCAATGCAATAGATTCAAATATTCATATTGCAGTTTAGTTTCAGAAAAAACAAAAAAACATTGCTAGTTCTAAGAAATAAACTATATTCACTCTATACAAACATATTGCAGGCCAATGGAACTAGACAAATTCCTCATGAATGGTGAGTACACCTTCGTTGGATTCGCCATTGAAGGAGATAAAAGCATGCTGAAGGTATCTGGTTTGGAGATCAACTCCGACAACTACAGTGATATTCGGGTGGAATGGAGAGACCCATACAATAAAAAGAAGTTTGACTCTTTGGCTAATGTTGCCGGCAGGATGATAGACATTCACTACCATGACATGAAAAAAAAATTAACCGCAAGGAGGACCATACTCTGTGGGGATTTTGCCCGCTGCCAGAAAAGCTTATCAACTATGCAGCAATAGATGCATTCGCAATATATGAGTCATGGAGAATCATCTACAATGTCATAATGGGACTGGACGGGGCAAAAAGAGACAAAGAAGCAAAGAAGAAGAAGAACAAGGTTGTAATCCAATACAGCAACTAGAAATAATCAGGGCTATGTTTAGTTTCACTTTACTTTAGTCGTTGTATTGTTCTTTGTTTCATGTATGCAAGCTTTTAAGGATGTCTGCTGCTTCATATCGAACATTTCTTTTGTAAAAAAATGTCAGTTTGCTTGTGATAAATTGCTTTCGCAGAACATAGTTTGTATTAGAACGAGTATCTAGACAACTTTGAAAAATTTAATGTGTGATACCAAAACATACTATTCACATACAAAACATATTCAAAAACAACGTTAAACAAAAAAATAAGTAATCTGACTACAACTCATACCTAAAAAAGAAAAGATTAATGCAGTTCACAATGGTAAAAATAAGCAGTACACATGTGTCCACATGCAATCCACAAATAGTAATTACAGAAAAAGAACATTAATATTAATATTTCTAAAAAAATATAATCCGCAAACCATTCTAAACAAACGTGAATACAGTTCATAGAACAAATATAAGGCAGTTCACAAAGTATATGCATGAAGTGCAGTACATGCATAAATGTAGAACGAGAAGGGCCATGGCAACTTTCGTGCGGTGCACAACACAGAGACTTGCTACGCGCAGTACAGTACTCAACGTTGGTGCAAGTAGTACAAATGACATCATTCGTACTACCACGAAATATATATACTCCAAAAAGAAAAAAATGCTTCAGATAAGGAAAAAATTAACCACCCAGCTACAACCAGGCCCCAGCCAGTCCTGTAATAGGTCTGCACCCACAGTAGGCGAGCCATTCTGAGCCACAATGCATGCGGCTGGGCACACATGGGCCCACAGGTCAGAGAGCGTAGAGTAGCGAGTGTCGTGTGTAAGCGCCCACATAAGTAACCAGAGGAGTTCGACAGATATGCCTCGCCAGCGCTTATAAACAAGTCGAGCGCGGTCTCCGCGGGCGAGGTGGGACTAAATATTAGAGCGCACACACAGCACACCGGGAACCAGCCGTGCTCACAGGCCGACTTGAGCCCAATGCATCTTACACCCCAACAGACCCAACAAATTCTCACAGCCCAAAACAAACAAAAGCCCAACGACGCACAACTAGCAAGTAACTCTAGTACCCCCGCACCTAAAAAATGCAGTCCACTGTGCAGTCCGGTACGGGATGGAAGATGTGCTGTCAATAAAGCATTGCAGTTTGCTTAATCAATTATTATTTTCCAGCCAATCGAGAACACTACAACGGCTAGCCCGAGTTAAACCGCCTGCTCCACTTGGCAAATCTTTTCACTCGGCTATAACGGCACAATCCCACGTCACACCCTGGCTTGGTTGACAGGCGCACGGGGTGTGACAGGGAGGCGACGGGGTGTGACAGACTCGCCTACGCATGCGGCGCCGCGGCACGCCGCGGCGCCGCCTGCTCTGGCTCATTCCAGGCTCGGCCTCGCAGGGGGGTGGGGAGGGAGGTCACGACCCCTCCTCCCCACCCCCTGTTCGGCCTTACGCTAACGCACGTAGTGCGCTTGGTTGACAGGCACAGTGCAGACATTCTGTTTTTCCAACAATAGGATGCACGCAACCCAGGGCCACACCCCTAAGATAGACAGGGAGGCGACGGGGTGTGACAGACTCGCCTACGCATGTGGCGCCGCGGCACGCCGCGGCGCCGCCTGCTCCGGCTCGTTCCAGGCTCGGCCTCGCAGGGGGGTGGGGAGGGGGTCACGACCCCTCCTCCCCACCCCCTGTTCGGCCTTACGCTAACGCACGTAGTGTGCTTGGTTGACAGGCACAGTGCAGACATTCTGTTTTTCCAACAATAGGATGCACGCAACCCCAGGGCCACACCCCTAAGATAGACAGGGAGGCGACGGGGTGTGACAGACTCACCTACGCATGCAGCACCGCGGCACACCGCGTCGCCGCCTACTCTGGCTCATTCCAGGCTCGACCTCGTAGGAGGGTGGGGAGGGGGGTCACGACCCCCCCTCCCCACCCCTGCTCGGCCTCGCGCTAACGCACGCAGTGCGCTTGGTTGACATGCGTAGTGCGGACATTCTGTTTTTCCAACAATAGGACGCACGCAACCCCAGACCCACACCCCTAAGATAGACAGGAAGGCGACGGGGTGTGACGGAATCGCCTATGCATGCGGCGTCGCGGCACACCGTATTGCCGCCTGCTCTAACTCGTTCCAGGCTCGGCCTCATAGGGGGTTGGGAGGGGGGAGGGGGGAGGGGGGGTCACGACCCTCCCTCCCCACCCCCTGCTCGGCCTCGCGCAAGCGCATGCAGTGCGCTTGGTTGACAGGCGCAGTGTGGACATTCTGTTTTTCCAAAAATAGGACGCACGCAACCCTAGAGCCACATCCCTAAGATAGACAGGGAGGCGACGGGGTGTGACGGACTCGCCTATGCATGCGGCGCCGCGGCACGCCACGTCGCCGCCTGCTCCGGCTCGTTCCAGGCTCGGCCTCGTAGGGGGTTGGGGAGGGGTGGGGAGGGGGGTCACGACCCTCCCTCCCCACCCTGTGCTCGGCCTCGCGCTAACGCACGCAATGCGATTGGTTGACAGGCGCAGTGCGGACATTCTGTTTTTCCAACAATAGGACGCACGCAACCCCAGAGCCACACCCCTAAGATAGATAGGGAGGCGACGGGGTGTGACGGACTCACCTACGCATGCGGCCTCGTAGGGGGCGGGGAGGGGGGGTCACGACCCCCCTCACCAGCCCCCTGCTCGGCCTTGCGCTAACGCATGCAGTGCGCTTGGTTGACAGGTGCAGTGCGGACATTCTATTTTTCCAACAATAGAACGCACGCAACCCCAGAGCCACACCCCTAAGATAGACAGGGAGGCGACAGGGTGTGACAGACTCGCCTACGCATGTTGCCGCCTGCCCTGGCATGTTCCAGGCTTGGCCTCGCAGGGGGTGGGGAGGGGGGTCATGACCCCCTCGCCACCCTGCTGCTCGGCCTCGCGCTAACGCACGCAATTCGTACAGGAGCAATACAAATCTATAGATAACTAAAAAATGGGGCCCCCCGCCCCTACCTTACCATACAAACAATAAAAAAACAACTGCAGGACGTAACTTTAGGCAAAAGCAGTGCATTTGGTTAGGCAAAAAAGTAGTGCAGTATCATAAAGCGATGTAGTTTCGGGATACACACAGGTGCAGCACTAAACTTGTAGACAAAAAATGTAGTGCTTTTTGTTGGACGAGAAGTTCGGCATCACATGCGATGCAGTTTATGGAACACATACGATACATATAAGCGTGACAAATGCCAGTTCACACAGAACATGGTCGTCGACAAAATAAAAATATACACATATATACTGTATGAGTTATTTATATAAAATACACATACACATACAAATTCGTCCATATACACTGCTGCAAAAAGAACACGAAAAAACACAACAACAGAAAAAAAACTTTTTCATACATTATCTACCTTAGTCAGCACACAATACACGACATGAACCCTAGTTCTTGTCCATGCACAGGCTTTTACCTAGTAGAAATAGTGCCAAAATGACGGTTACTGCATCTGCAAATGCGTCTGCGATTGCGACAGGGAAGTGAGCCCGAGGTCCGCAATCATATCTCGTAGCTCAAGCGGCATGTCTTCATGACACAACATGTTCGAAGGATTGAACAGCAGCTGGAACATGTACTCTGCCTTCCAATCTTCAACAGCAGGCTGAAAAAAGAAAATTAAAAAAATGCAGACTAGTGATTAAAAAAAGGTTGTCATAAAGGACAAAAAAGTGCAAAAATTAAAATAAAATAAGTAACAAGAAAAAGAAGAAAACAGAGAATGTGTTACGTCGGATTTCATAATTCTATCAACTAGACGTTGGCCGTTATACAACTGCGCCATCCTCAGAACATAGATTCCACACTCGTTTGCTCGCTGCGCTGGCACGACCGGGTAAGAGGGCCTCTCTGCCAATTTAACCCAGTCAGGGTGGTTCTCGATTTATACATTTTTTCACCATAAATCGCCTTCAGCAGCTGAGTCATCCTCCTCATCTGGCAAAAAAAAGGAAGCACAAGGTAAAAATAACACACATCACAGATCAAATTTCTATTCAGACGAACCAAAAATATATATAAGTTGTTCTCAAATTTCTAGACAGTCCCTCTTTTAAACGCACACGAGGTCATTTCCTTTTACCCTTTTTTACATAGATTATGGGGGGTGTGAGAAAATGCAGTTCTGTCACGCATATGATGGAGTGCACTACATAAACAAGTGCGGTTCTATGTGTGCTAACATTGCATGTGCAGTTTATAAAAAAAGCAGTAGGAGAAACACAAAAAAGCTTTGCACTTGGCAAAGAAAAATGACATACCACTTCAGTGCAATCTGAGTGGTAGTCAGTCCTGCGCCACTTTGTCGTGACATCAGGATGGCCAGTGTACTTCCTACTGTCATGGATATCAAGCGTCTGGCGATGTTGGTTCATCATGTATAAGGAATAATGACCATCCTTGGAGCGCGGTATCATAATCTGTTCACATAAAAAAACAAAAATGAAATGAAAAGTTCTTTCGACACGTAGCACCAGAACCACTGTTCCAAAAATAACTATAAAATAAATGCAACAAACCAGAAAAATAAATGACGGAAAACAATGAACTTACCGGTTTTGCATCCAACAGGTTTGCTTCGTCGCTCACAAAAACCTTGAACTGCTTAACTGCATCTTCTAAAACAAACGGGCTATGCCCAACTGGCAACACAGGGTTTTGATCATCATCTCTCGCCACAAAGGTTTCCATTTGAAGAATGTATTGCATAGAAAAAAGAACAAAAAAAGGACATGAAAAAAAGAATAAACAATGCATGCAGGCATGGACATGAAAAAACCAGTACAAATAGGAAAAAATGACAGCAAACGTTTACCGTGATAAATAAAGGTGAAAGTACCACATGTTCACCGGAATGATAAACTAAACCCAATTCAGGGTCTTGCTTCCAGTACTTGATGACAAAATTCATGAGATACGAATCCATTAAAGCTCCTTTGCCAAATGTATTATAGATATAGTCAACAGTGTAAGTATCGACATCACCAAAAGGACTATTCACCATAAAGAACGCGTTCCTGCAGTAAACATACACAGATGGGATCAATAAAATTAAAATTAAAAACAAAACACAGAAAAAGGATGAAGGGCACACACATAAAAATTACTCGTGGTATTTGGTTACAAAATCTTTGCTGAGAACAAGATCCTTTAATATCCTTACCTCATCAATATATTTGAACCTCGGAGGCTTCAATTTCTCTATAGAGCATCTCAACTTAAAAGCCCTCTCACCTGCCCTCTTGTTCGAAAATACTTCAACCTCATCCACAGGAGGACGATTAATTGCTGCACTCCTAGTCCTAGTGACGCGTGGACACGGCGTAACAAAATAATCATCATCAACATCAAATACATCGTGTGGAGAGCTAGGTCGAGAGACACTTCCACCATCAGGTCCAGATGCCACATCTGTGTTCAAACCATCTCCAGCCAAAGAACCAAAATTATCTGGAGATATTTCAGTGACACAATTCTCCATAACCACCTCAGAACCCTGGGACTCAAACAGTGACATACAGCCTTCATGAAGCCCCCCATCAAAACCTAAAAACGTGTAGAAAAATGGAAACACTCAGCACAAAATACAAAACCAAAAAACATGTAATACATTTCATTAATATAAAAAAATGCAGTTCACTAAAGAAATAGAATGCAGCCCACTTGTCTACAGCAATGCAGCCCATTTCTCTACATCAATGCAGTCCACTAGTCTACAGCAGTGTAGCCCACTTTTCTACAGCAATGCAGCCCACTTGTCTACATCAATGCAGCCCACTTATCTACAGCAATGCAGCCCATTTCTCTACAACAATGCAGCCCACTTGTCTACAGCAATGCAACCCACTTCTCTACAACAATACAGCCCACTTGTATTCAATAGTGCATCCCACATGTAAAGAACAATGCAGCTCACTTGCCCATAAGAAGCGGAAGCAAGTAGTAGACAAAAAATAAATAAAGGGAGGATAAAGAAGTTCACTAAAACAATCTTTATCTACAAAAATTAAAAGTAATGTTAAATCAAGACAACACTTTCTCGATGTGAGCCAGCTATAGAGCATGGCCTTTCTAATGTAGCCAATGTGCTCCACCCCAACTGAGCAACTCGAACACCATCCCAAGTTTGCAAGAATTGAAACATATAGAATCCACAATCATGCCTGCAATAAAAGAATAAAAAACATCAGTTTCACAAAATGAAGTAAAAAAAACTTGAGCAGTATGGTGGAGAGGGGCTGTACAGAACACAACTATTTGGCTGCAATGGGACAATGACATGTTTCAACACAAATCCATCAAGTGTAGGAGGATTTAGCGGCTCATCAGAACTTGAGCTTCCTTATTTCCATGCACGCTTGATATTTTTAACCATCCTCCTTAAAACCCTGATAGCATCAGGGCTGCCAGGTTTATTGAGCGAGTGAAGAAATTAAAACCGCCTTTCTTTCACATTTAACGCAACTACACAATAATGACCAACGCCATCCCTCGTCTCTGGCGGATCAAAAGTTGCAAAAAGGACCTGTTGGAAGCACGAATAAATAAATAAAATTATTATAAGAAGAAGAAACAGAACACTATAAAAACAAACACACAAAATATAGTTTCGACCACATAAAAACGTTACTCACCATATCCTTTTTATCAACACGCTCCTCAGCTTTTGAAGAGAACATCATTTTAACACTCCTGCCTACAGTACCACCATTCCAAATATTTGTCTGCCGAAACAAAACCAAAAATCAAACAGTGCTCAAGCAAACAGGTCGTCGCACGAAATCAGAAAATAAAATCAAAAAATAAAACAAAAATTTCTGCATTCTTACATAAATATGGTACGGGGCAACCATTGTCGGAGATCCCTTAAACTTATCTACCAGCAAAGAAAACCCAAGATCTACAAGGCTTGTAGTGAGCATCCCTTTATCCCAAAAGGATTGACCAACTTCGCCAATGGTACATCAGCCATCTCACTTTTAAAAAGCAATCATGTCCCTAAATTTTTCATGAAAAACTAAAACATAAGATACTAAAAAAATAACAACAAAGAAAAAGGGGTAAATACCAAAATTAGAAAATACATATGAACAAAACAATTTCTAAAAAACCATACTTCTTCTTCTTGTCCTTCCGAACCCCCGTAACAGCAGCGTACAACTCATTGTATCTTTTCAGAAGAGCTGGATCAATGCTCGACGGTGTCACAATAGGAAGTTCGTCATTTGTAATAAAAAGATGAAGTTCACTTATCCAAAGAATGAAGTTTAAATATTAAGATAAGGAAATTCTGCTAGCTATTTTGAAAATCATAAACAAAAGATCAAGTTTCACTTATCATTAAACATCTAATACAGATACCATAGTAATTAAACAAAATGAATGAGAAATACTTCAACTGCACTGTTCAAAATAAAACTCTTGCCTGCAGTGTCAGAGTCTTCAGGCTGTTGTTCTTCAGAGCTGACCAAAATATTTTCTTGGCTAGGTTACGACGAATCCACCACAACCTCACTGGACTGCCCTTCTGCAGCAACATCAGCATTCTCTGGATTTACAACAGTCTGGTCAACGGCAACGTCCTTAGACACTTCAGCTACATGAGGCTCCACTCTTGATACTTCCGGAACATCGTTGGATGCCAGACAAATAGGGGAGGCAACAACACTAACAGCAGGGGCGACATTCTCCAGTGGCTTCTCAATGCCAACATCAGAATCTTCATGCCGACTAGGGGAAACAGCATCATGGGATCCTTGAGCTACAGAAGGATCTGCACAGTCAACGGCAACCGATGCAGAAGCATCAACACTGCAACCACCATCAACAACACAACCGCCCTGATTCAGATCAACATGAACTTCCACGTTTTCTTCTCCAAGCTATGGAAAGTTTAAAAAACACACAATAACACAAAAATGAGCCTGTGGATAATTAACACAACAACACACAGGACACTTATGTCAAAGACTGCTGACAACATACACAGAACAACTGCAGTCCACATATGCAAAACAACTGCAACCCACGTGTGTCAAAACAACTACAACTGCAACCCACATATATGTAAAAAAAGAACTGTTGTTCACTTTGTCAAACACTACAGTTCAGTTATGTTAAATACTGAAGCTTACGTATGTAAAACAAAATGGACCGCGCATGCGAAAAGAACAGCAGTTCACTTCTGTCAAAGACTGAAGCTCACACATGTAAACCTATTGCAGCTAACATATGTAAAAGAAAATGCATATGAGTGCACATAACATCGTACATCAAGTTTATAACAAACAACAAAAAATTAGATTACAACCCACTAACAGAACAAGTAATACAACTATACCTTATCAGCTACAACATCCAGAGGGGACGATGCATCAGCCAAGACCTCATCCTTTCCAGAGCTATCGTAGGACTCTTTGTGCACATCACAAGCAGCAACACCAGTCTACGGGCATAGAACAAACCAAAAACGAAAATAAGATGGTAACAACCAAAAAAGGAAAAACTTCAACTATGCACAAGCAGTACACACTTTACAACCATGAAGTACACAAAAAAAACAATAAAATGGGAAGCAAACAAATGCAAGTTCAAGAAGAGGGACGCATGGCAGAACAGACATGGCAGAAGTACTTGTACCTGACCAACTCCATCGTCCCTAGTTCCATCGACACCAGAAGATTCCACTCCAGCCTATCATAAAAAACAAAAATAGTGAGGAGCAGTCAACATAATACACAAAAGAGGTTCAAATCCACAAAAAACCTAGAACATACATTATCAGCGCCAACGCCAGCGTCCTGACGGTTCATTTCATCCAAAATATGCCCAGCATCCTTCTCATACCGACCGCATTTTTCCTCCTGTGAATGTGTCAATTGAGCATACGAAGACCGAACATTCGTCACTGCAATCTTCAGGCTTTCAATCACGCCACAATCAAAATTATGAGCAGCAACAATATCTTCATCTCGTGGGCCATGGCCAACAAGGAAAAAACCAGCAACTGTCCTCAAGCTGTCACTAGAGGTTGGTAAATCTTCAGTCAACTTCAAAACCTTCAGAAGAAGCTCATCAGTCTCCTCGTGTTTTTTACCGCCAACAAATGTCTGTTTAGAAGAGCTTCTATTATCAAACATCTGTCGAGCCATGAAACCACGAGTATGCGGCACCTCATCATCACAGGCAGGAAGCTGGCTACAGATAGGCTCATAAAACCTAGCATGAGTGCTAGGCCCCGCATCAGAGCTGTCGTGTACAACTGCAACAGGAGGGTTGTGCACAATATCACCTGACGCCTTCCACTACAAAAAAAAGACAACAGGCAAAGAGAAGTACACATGTGAGTACTAGAAAAGTTCAGATTTATAATGGCTGCACATTTTTTTCAAAAAAATCTGATATTAAAAATTCAGATGCACTAACCGGCAGCTTCCCAGATTTGTAAGTTTCCAAGTAAATCTTTCCCTTCACAAGCACATCCTCATTGTACAACTTCATCAGGTCCTTGGTCGTCAGGTATGACGCACGTGGCGTCAACGTGTGCATGACTGAAAATTTGCGAAGCTTCAAGCAGTCAAGATACATAATCAGGGGGACAATGGCACAACCTCTGCACAATTCTGCTTGCTGTCTTCTGTTTGCCACCTCACCATAGCTGCCTACAACTCATCAACAACAAGCTGGAAAAAGTCCATCTGAGCCATAGCCGCATAATCCATGTTCTCTACCATTGCAGCAAATCTACCCAAATGAACTGCAAGCCTGGGGCACAACAAATTCTGGTAAAGTATCAGGAAGAACACCTTCACAGCAAGGTCAACAGTCACATGATCATCTTCCTCCACCAACACCTTCAACTTCTCAAGCAAGTCCTTGACACCTATACTTTTTGAACGGCCAAAGCCAAGCTCATCCTTGAGGGCAGCAACGAGTCATCATGGCCGCTGGCAGCAGGCATGGGTGCAGTGTGACGTCCCATAGGTAAATCAAAAATGTGATGAACTGCATCACGGTTGATTCGAAGAACCCTGTCATTCCCAAAGTCCATTATCATGGTGGAAGGGTCAATCACTCCCATCAAATAACCAATGCAGTGCGGAAATATATGAACATGCAGTACAGAACCATAATCAATGCAGTACATGTATGATTTACTAAGCAATGCACTCCCATACATTGGAAAAAAATATTACATAATAGCAAAAACACGGAAACAAAAATGAGAACTGTACATGCAGTATGGAATGCGTGCACATGCAGTACAAAACCCTGATCAATGCAGTGCACGGATGATTTACTAAAAGCAGTGCACGCCCCAACATTGAAAAAAATACTTAAGACAGAAAAATACAAAGAAAAAAAATTGACCACCCAGGTGCAACCGGCCCCAGCCAGTCTCATAATAGGTCTGCACCCACAGAAGGCGGGTCCTTCTGAGTCACAATGCGGGGGCCGGCCACACATGGGCCCACAGGTCAGAGAGCATAGAGCAGCGAGTGTCGTGTATAAGTGCCCAAATAAGTAACCAGAGGAGTTCGATACGGCGGCCTCACCAGCGCTAATAAACAGGTCGGGCGCGCCTTCCGCGGGCGAGGTGGGACTAAAAATTAGGCCGCACACAACGCACTGGGAACCAGCCGTGCTCACAAGCCGACTTGGGCCCAATGCGTCTTGACTACCCGAACACAGGGCCAACACACAAAAGAGAGGCCACTGAAAATTAAAAAAAAATCCCGCATACCATACACAAACACGGGCCCAACCACGTGTTTCGTAGTTCGTCGTGATATGACAATGTAGTTCGCTATTTTCAAGTAAGCAGTCTTGTTGCTGCTCAAATGCATTCGCGTACACTGAATCAAATCCAATCCACCACCTAACACCAACCACAACATTTATTACTTCCATTGCTCAATTGGTTGCATAAAAACGTATCCATTCGTGCTCCAAACTAACACAACTCCTCCCCCCGTTCCTCATTTTCTTCAAATCATAAATCTAGGGTTCATCCCATCCCCAGCTCTTCTCTGGAATTCCACTGAACCCGCCATGGACTGTAAGTGCGGGTGTTTGGCAAGGATGGCGCCGGTAGCGGACACATGCGTGTACGCAGATGGTTTAGAGCTCACCAACACCGAGTGGCGCAGCATGCTCGGGTGCCTGATGATACCCAACATGGGGTTTCGTGCACCATTTCTTCATCGCCTCACAACCGCAGATCTGCGAAAAGTTGGGTATGTTTTTCTCCTCACAATTTTGGACATAATCTAGCCTACAAACCCACATCTGAATATATAGTTCAATCAATTTGTTCAGTAGTGTCAACAAAATACAAAACATAATTTGTATTATTATTCAGATTTGTTAGCTATTAAGACTAGATGCTTCCACCTATCTTTCTTTAGTACCACACCAGGTATCGACACTAGTTAGATCAGAATCCCAACACACGAACAAAAAAAGGGTCAGTAGATAAGCGTTGCAGTTCTCTTAACATGCTGGCGAAGTACACTATTACTGACATTGCAGTACAAGCATGTTGCAGTATAATATATATCCTAGTAAAACTAGGGGTCAATTCCATATATAAGTTTGTTCATACATTGCAACTACTTTAGAAAATAGTAGTCATATATATGTAAGTATTTAAGTCAACATAAACAGATCATCCTAAGTATAAAAGAAAAACATTTGTTGTTTACTTATAAAATTCTTTTTCCACCCATTCCAATATGTAGAAATTGTCATCCACAATAAACTTTCCTGCTCCGAGTTCAGGGAAGGTTACTTTGGAGACACAACATAAGAATGGGTATGCAGACATGCAAGCTGACTACCACATTGACTCTGAAGACTGCATCAACATAACTACTGGTTGGGAAGATTTTGTCTCCCAGAATGGTTTGAGGTCGGAGAAGTGGTTATGGTGTTTTTCTACAAAGAAGAAGACTCCATCAAGTTTACAATATTTGCACTCTAGGCTATCTAATATGAAGCAACCAATATTTCTAATGCTTTGCTTATGTTGTATGCTTTTTAAATTATGTCCATCAGACACTTTGAATGATGCCTATTTAAAGTATGCAACCTCAACTATGTCATTTTATCATCCTTTTTAGACAAAGTTGTTGTTGGCAGTAATGCAGTTCTCTCAAACACATAGTGCGGTACTAATAATAAAAAAAGCAGTCCTCTAAAAGTAACAAGGAAATGCAAATGGTCGAAACTTTGCAGTTAACATATGATGTTCAAAAACAATTCTCATAGTATGCAGTTCAAAAAAATTCTTATAATAACTATTCAGCTAACACAAGCATATAATGGACCATCCATTCTAATATCAGAACAGAACATTAACAACATTGCTAATGCAATACGGAAGTGCATATTATGCAGTCATCTAGAACACAGAATGCAGTTTAAGAAAAGAGAAATCTCATAAGCAGCCATAAACATTGTAATGCAGCTACAACGAAGTACAGCACTAAGGAAAATGCAGTGCACTACAACGTATGCCACGACTACAACAAATAAAATTAAAGCAGTAAAACTACAGACATGTGGTAGACTAACAGAGGTGTCAATTTCACTCGCACTTCCATAACTCGCCTAAAAATTGTACAACCACTAAACTATCGAAAAATACCCCCGCAAAAAAATACATGGAAGACACGGCAACTGGACGAACAGCATCAGCTTTCATTTAAAAAATGCAATTCAAAAAATGACAATTATACCCGCAATACAATGAATTCAAACCAATAGCAACACTAATTACAATATTCAAACACGCATGGATGGGCAAAATCCAAAAAATCAACAAGAACAGAGGAGCGGACGAAGCTCACCCGCCCGCACAATCAAATTAACAAGAATTGAAAACTAACTCCTAAAAATTAACAAACTCTAGAGTGAATGGACCGATTAAAACGAACACAATCAAAGAATTCCTACTAAAAAACAACATCCGAGCACACAAAAAATTTGCATCTGATGCGAACACGAACGAATAGAGAAAGCTCGTCCGCCAAATCCCTCGATTTGCAAGGACTCTAGTAGATTTCCCTGTAAATTAGAAAGAATAAATCTAAAATGAGATGCAGAGACAAACTTAATCATCCCGCAACACCCGATTCCACACAGAAAACGCGGGCGGAACACCAGAAAATGAAGCAGTTCTCCCGTGAAGCATTGCAGTGCCCAACGTAAAGATGATGCAGTTCGCTTCTGTTGAGCGTGTAGTGCGGAAGTGTTATCAGAATAACTATTTTGCTAATATTAGCATAATAGACCGGCTATATATATAGACATACACACACACATTTTATGGAGGTTTATACTTTCTGAATGTATCTTTCAAAGTTTCATTTCAGAACACCATTAATTTGACGCCGATCATAGGCCCTCTTTCGTAAATATCTTAATATGAGGTATACCTATATCTGACAACTCTGAACACATGGTATACTAGTACTCCGAATAATCAAATAAAATGTGTACACATTGGAGACCACGCCCATGTCTAAAGTGTTAGGTTGGTCATAGTGGGGAGTAACTTATACTACTGTCATGCATATGACACTAGTCTAAGTTACTACCTTCATAGTGCAAAGTAACATAGTAGTAGTGTCATAGAGGACTTCATTAATTAGCTTGTAGACTCATCTTGTCTTGGAAAGCACTATGTTACCACTTCTCATTAACTACATGCCACATAAGCAAAAGTTTCTTGGAGTGCGCTATGTTACTTACTAAGTTACTCCCACTATGACTAGCCTTACCTCTTTCCTAGTGAGTGGACCACACAATTAATTAGTTTGTCTATGTAACACTCAAGCAAAGTGTGTTATATACCCACTTATAAAAAAAGTAGTATATACTCTATTAGCAAAATGCAAATATGCTAATGTAGTACATACTCTTTTCACAAAAAATGTGGTATACACTCACTCACAATATAGTATATTCTTCTCGACAAAATACTAGTATAAACTCACTCACCAAAAAGTAGTATGTAATCTCAGGAAAATAAGGTATATAACTTTCCTAAAAAATGGTATATACTCCCTCCGTTCCTCAATGTAAGGTGTATTATTTTTCCAAAAAGTCAAACTTCTCTAAGTTTGACCAAGTTTATAGACAAAAATATCAGTATCTAGAATACCAAATCATTATCACTAGATTCATCATGGACTATATTTTTACATTTTATATATTTAGTACTACAAATCTTTATATATTTTGCTGTAAAGTTGGTCAAACGTAGACAACAGTTGACTTTTTGAAAAACTAATACACCTTATATTTAGGAATGGAGGGAGTACCACTTAAAAAATATACTGGTACATACTCTATAATATATACCACTTCCATCAGAGACATGCGCATATACTATATACCATAAGATCCCCTTACAAAAATACCATAAGCTGATAAGAAGCATACCACGTAATACTACTGCATGCATGATCCCTTAATTATAGGATCTACTCGCCAGAGTTCCATGCGCCACAACTAAACAATATTCAATTTTCTCTCTCTTGCAGTTCCTTATTTAGCTGGCTACTACTCGGTATAGTTAGGCCAACAGACCCGTTAAGTGGTGGGAGTATGTACTCTTGGGAGTACAAAAGATGATCCCTTAATTAGAGGAGGCTAGCCAACTCGCTCCCAAGGCTGTCCCTCGCGATGAGCTATTCATGGCCATTAGATCTGGTCAACTTGATTGTTTCAGCCGTCAGATTTTCACTACCTGGTAATCAATTGTTTTCACCGTGCAGTACTTTGAATGCCCAATGAGGGGTGGGCTCGTTTTATATGTCTACTAGACCATGATGGCACGCGTTGCTGCGCCCGTCCATTTTAACTATAGACTGGTCAGAATTTTCATAAATATGTGGAGGTAAGGCAAGCGTTGCTTCACCTATTCATTTTATTTGGAAGGACAATACAGATATTTGGAAAAGGTTGTACGATAATGTTTGTACTAAAATCTTAATGTTGCAAGATTGATATACATAGGGCCGTTGCTCAATTTCAATATGTGATGCATTCAGATAATGTTTGTGCTAGGTGGAATAAATTGGATCTTTCAAAACAATTAAATCCGACGGAAATTATTACAGAACACGCCATGATTGTTTGATGCAAGATCTAGTGAAAAAACACAAAATATCTTAGGATAGATTCCTCTTGACCCACGTGCCGCCTCGGGCCCTCCTAGGCGACACAGGAGGCGATTCCTCTCTGCCGCGACAGAGCTCTGCCTACTCCTTGAACAACTCAATGTGTGAGCTTCCAAGACAGAACATGAGAAAAAAATCTAGAACATTAGGTCATTCTTGGATAGTTTATATATATAACTGAACCCAAAAGTTCAGTAACATACTTCAGTCAGTACAGTTCCATTTGGGAGCCTCCCGGATAAACATTTCAAAAACAACAAGTACCTACATTCCTGATGAGGAATAAAGTTCAGTTTTTGCAGGAGTTTTCTTAAGAAGAAACCTCTTTAGGTTTTGAAATTCAATGTTCTTTACGTGATGATATGCAAAATGACAAACACATCTCAGTATTCATCAAGTTTCACAAGCATTTAGGCATTATGAGCCCAGTGAGTATCGTTGTGATTGGCAATTATCCTGAATATTTGAAAATATCTGCTTTCTTTTCCTACCCAAACACCAATCCCATAACCATGAAAATGGATGCTGATGTACCAGAGTAGAGTTTCAAATTCTAGTTAACTTCAGACAACTGGGACTGCGCTGGTTAGAATAAACATATTCGGAGGCATAGGAAAGTTCAAATGGGGTAAAACAGTTAAAACTAAAAACATGATTACTGCAGATTTCCACATTACATAAAGCTGGAAATTGTTAGCGTCTGAATTGAAGTTCCATTCAATGAATGGGACAATAATTTGACATCAAAATTTTCTCATTAGGGCATACTGCATCTCTTGCTCAGTGACACACGGACACTGATGTCATTATGTGTCCAGACTGCAAAAGCACGTACATATACTGGTATACACACTGGTATCCTATGGAATTTGCTTTATACTCCCTTCGTAAAGAAATATAAGAGCGTTTAGAAATAAAAGTAGCAGATAGTGAGTAATAGACTATCTACAGAAATAATATTCTGCTGGTCATGTTGAGCATTTTCCCATGGATTCATGTTTATAAAATCGAGAGTTTGAAGCACAAATGCCATAAAGTAGCAGCAGATTACAAAAACAAAGTGATTACTTTGAAGTGTACTATGCGCTTTGTCAAAGAATACTGCAGCAAACCAACAAAGTGTTACCATTACCAATCTGAGCAACTGCCAAATGTGAGGACTAAAACAAGAGACTCTCAAGCAACAAATAACCGAAGTTCAAATCAGCACCTCGTCTTCCAAATGGCTATCCTCTTAATCTTCGTATCCACCAGAATAGAACCAACCAATTTAGTAGAACCGAGATCAGATCTGTAAGGTAGAGAACACACACATATTTTTCTAGTACAAAGGACAGTATCAAAAAGAAAATCTAGCATTAGATGAATAATTAGGGGGAAAGGGGAGGTATGAATTCTCCTACGGCTGCCAGAGAAGATTTTGCGAAAGTGAGGGGAGTGAAGAAAGAGCAGCATGATGGTGGAGATTATATTATTATAGAGATGTCCGTGGATGGGAGGAAGAGCGCGAATCGACATTGGTAACTGACCTTATGTTATCAGCAGGGGAGAGTGACTCACATTGATTAACGTTATTAATGGAGTCTGATTTACTTCCTCAATCAATTGCCGGTGATTCAACTCCAAACGACAGTCAGACGTCACCATGCAGAGCACGAAGGAACTGAAGCAGCTGCAGGTTGGAGAAAAGAAACTCACACCTCAATTTGTCACCGTCGGTGAGTGGTGCACTTCACCCGCGATTAGTGGAGTAGTTGATTGCCTCCTTTAACCCCATCGAGTCAGTTTCAATCCTCTACTTCACCGAAGAGTCGAGCGTCGCTTTGTCTGTGCCTGCATCGGTGTGCGGTTCTCGAAGCAGTTCGGCATGATGTCTCTCCTCGACTGGGAAGGTCGTGCGATCCGCAATCTGACCTCACCAGCTACCATGCAACCCCGCAGCTCGTTTAATTTTTATGAGTGCAGCGACCGGTCGGGTCTACTCCTCTGGAGAAAGTTCAGCTTCCGCTGGAAACGAGCCGCACAAATTATGACAGGTCGTCAGCCCAGTCGGCCCAGTGAACAGCAGACCATGGATTTTGTTACAGGAGCAGCGATCCAGCCCATGTAGCGCGATCTGTACAACAAACGAAGCCTAGACAGAATTGGAGGGACATCCAACGGCCACATTTGCCAAAAACATGAGATCCGACGGCCGAAATCACTGATGGCCTGAGAGGGCAGGAAAAGTGCGTGGTTGTAATGTATCTAAATTGGCTGGGTAAGCCTTTCCCCGGTGCCAATTGGCCCCTCGTGTGCTGCACTGGTGACGTGCGGGCCTGTGGTTGGGCGTGGGCATGAACCCTAGCCCCCCAGTCCCCAGAAGCCACGGACGGGGCTTGCCTGCTCCCTGCATATACTCCCATCTGTGCTCCCATCTGGTTCAACTAACGTGATTGTTCTGTGAAAGCCCACGTCTGCACCTTGCCACCTTCCCTTTCCTTCCCTGCGTCTCTTTCCCTCATCCCGTCCTCTGTAAGTCATCGTCGATCATGGCATCCATCTCGCGTGATCCCAAAAATCTCCAGCCGACTTCTATCGATTTCGCAGCCTATGGACGTAGCAATCAGCCCCAAAATAAATCGACATAACAATAAAAAAATTAGATGTGTGCGGCTAAGCTGGACATCTCGAGGACGTATGTCGTAGGTCTAGTAATGGTAGGGCGGCGCATGGACTCGGGTCTCGGGTCTAGTCGATGCGGCTGAGAGAGCAAGAAACGCGATCACGTGGGCGCCATGGTGATGGCGTAGCTTGAACAGCGGACAGTGCGCTACCAAGGACAGCTAGAACGTTGTACCTGCTTGGCTGCATGGTCGGCGGCACCAGTTACCAGTCACTAGATCCCCAGCTGCTAGTTGACATATCCTCATCGCCTAAGTAGCACCCCAGCTATGGTGAGAATTGAGATAAGAAAGATCGATCAATTAATCATTCGATCAACTTGTGTCTATATGAACGCTTGCCGGAGCTGATCACGAAAGCTGACATGAATAAAGGCTGATATCATATGGTATGCGTACGCTACGGCCGGAGGGCACCACGGTGCAGTGCGGGTAGGGGCTAGGACATGCCATAGATTATAAAGGACCACACGCTTTAATTTACCGGCGCTGCTCTATCTTTTTCATGGCCGTGGCAAAGGACCCACTACTGTAGTAGCATGAGGAACCCCTTTTGCCACAACGTCCTGTGTTCTCATCGCTAGGCGAGGGGCGACTCAAAGTGTTCCCTCGATTTTGGTCGTGATATTTTTGGGTTGCAAAATTGATAGAAGCCGACTGAAGATTTTTGGGGTCACGCAAGGCGAACGCCATGATTGATGATGAGTTACATAGGAAGGGACGAGAAAAACAGACGCAGGGGAAGGAAAGGGAAGGTGCAGACGTGGGCCTTTGGACAAAATAATCACGTCCATTGAACCTGATGGGAGCATGGATGGGAGTATACGCGGGGAGCAGGCAAGCCTCGTCCCACCGGCGAGATATTTGGATTTTTGCCACTTTGTTCGTGGGGCTTCGCAGATTTGCCACTCTGGAGATTTGATTCGCACAATTGCCACTTCAGTCGTTGCATCCTTGATTAGTTTGCCATTTGCTCTGTTTTAATTATTTTTTCACATTAATATGCTAGTGAAATTGTTAGAAATAGAGATAGATTCTTTTGTACCAGCTTGTGTAATTTCAACAAACTCTATCTTTCCCCTTCTCCATGCATCTATCCTCTCGCTGTAACCAACCGAATCCTAGCGATCGGTTCTGATGTAAATGCCACGGTAGGGGCTCTTCCTACCTCACATCAATATAAACCACGCGGCTCTCCTCAGGAGAGGAGGAACGCTTCCATCTAACATGGTATACAGAGCCAACCTCTTCCTATCGATCTAGCCAGAAGCTTTCTCCCCATTACCTTCGCCATGTCCTCCACCTCGGCCACCATCACCCTAAACCTAGGAGCTCCACCAGCCGAGAAACTCACCAAAACAAACTTCATCCTATGGAGAGCCCAAGTCATGCCTGGCCTGCGAGGAGCGCAGGTCACCGGCCTCCTTGACGGAACCAACACCGCGCCACCGAAGACGGTGCAGACGCAGCAGACGAACAAAACCATCACCACGGAGCCCAACCCTCGGTATGCGCAGTGGGTTTCGAAGGACCAGCAAGTCCTGAGCCATCTTCTGAACTCTTTGTCGAAAGAGATCCTCGCCCAAGTCGTGAGTAAGGAAACAACCTTTGGACTTTGGACTGCCATCACCACACTTTTTGCCTCGCAGTCTCAGTCCCGCATCACAAACCTGCGGATCGCCATCACCACCACGAAGAAGGGATCCATGTCCTGCAACGCCTTCATGGCCCAGATGAAAAATCTGGGAGACGAGCTCGCTGCAGCAGGGCGGCCGGTCTCGGATCCGGAGATGGTGGATTACGTCCTTGCCGGCCTTGACAGAGACTATGATCCTGTCGTGGCGGCCATCGGTGCTGTCAAGTCCACGATCACCGTTGATGAGCTATTTGCCCAGATCGCGGCGTTTGATCAGCGGGTGGAGATGCTTGGCGACGATGCAGACGCCGGCTTCAACTCTTCTGCCAATATGGTGTACAGGGGGCGCGGACGCGGCTATAGCAGGGGCCGCGGACGCGGCTACAGCAGGGGGCGCGGCCGAGGCAGGCGTCCCTCTCCAACTCCCTCCAGTGGCGGCGGCGGCGGTGGTGGTGGTGGCCGCGGTCGTCCACAGCAGCAACGTCAGCAGCAAACCCGCGACTACCCGGAGTGTCAGATCTGTCTCAAGCATCATCCAGGGGGTGCTCGAGACTGCTGGCATAGGTATGATGATGATGAGCATGAGGAGAAGGGGGCAAATCTTGTCACCGACTCCTATGGCGTTGACACAAATTGGTACGCCGACACTGGCGCCACACATCACATCACCGGCGAGTTGGACAGGCTGACAACAAGAGAAAAGTATCATGGGCAAGATCAAGTGCACACCGCAAGCGGTTCTGGTATGAACGTTACTCATATTGGTCACTCAATTGTTCAAACCCCTACAAAAACATTGCATCTTAACAAAGTTCTTCGTGTGCCCCAAACATACAAAAATCTCCTTTTTGTTCATCGTTTTACTCGAGACAATCGTGTCCTTATTGAATTTTACCCCTATTTCTTTTTGGTTAAGGACTTGGACACGAGGAGAATTCTTCTTAGGGGCAAATGCGTGGGAGGTCTTTATCCTCTCATATCTTCATCATCGTCATCGTTGAATAAACAAGTACTCATCGCCATCAAGCCTTCATCATCAAAGTGGCATAGTCGTTTAGGGCATCCTTCTTCAGTTATTGTCAAGTTTGTTCTTAGCAAAAATAAACTCCCCTACTCAAATGAGTCTAGTATTGAGTCAGTGTGTGATCCATGTATGCAAGCTAAAAGTCATCAGCTACCATATCCTGTATCTACTAGCATATCTACTGCACCCTTACAACTTGTTTTCTCAGATGTTTGGGGGCCAGCTCCCACGTTAGTTGGTAGACACTCATACTATGTAAGCTTCATTGATGACTACAGTAAATATACTTGGATCTATCTTCTCAAAAAGAGGTCTGAAGTGTTTCAAGTTTTCTCAAATTTTAAGAATCTTGTTGAGAGACAACTAAACACTAAGATCATTGCTATGCAAACTGACTGGGGGGGTGAGTACAAGAAGTTGAATTCCTTTTTTCAACAACTTGGCATCTCCCACCATGTTTCATGCCCTCATACACACCAGCAAAATGGCTCTGCTGAAAGAAAGCATCGCCATGTCGTTGAAGTAGGCCTAGCCCTACTTGCAAATGCATCTATGCCACTCAAGTTTTGGGATGAAGCATTCTTGACTGCCACTTATCTCATTAATTTACTTCCTAGTAAGGTCATCAAGTTTGAAACTCCTGTCACACGTCTTTATGACACCACACCTGATTACAAATCCTTACGTGTCTTTGGTTGTGCGTGCTGGCCCAACTTACGACCATACAATACTCGCAAACTTGCTTTTCGTTCCAAAAAATGTGTCTTCCTAGGATATAGCCCTATTCACAAAGGAGTAAAATGTCTTGATGTTGCTAGTGGCAGAGTTTACATATCCCGTGATGTTGTTTTTGATGAGTCCATATTTCCCTTTGCATCTCTACACCCAAATGCCGGAGCCATCCTCAAGAAAGAACTCCTTCTCCTTCCTCCTAGCCTTAAAAATTTTGAGCAAGGGGGCGACGATTGTACTGACAAATATGATAACCCAACCAGTTCTAGTTTTGCATCTTGTCCTGTGCAGATCCATGGAGAAAACACAGGAGAAAATGGTGCTCAAAATGATCCAGATTTGATGCAAAACGGCGCCATATTGCATGTGCTGGAGAATCTGGAGGTAGGCACGGCAA
Source organism: Triticum timopheevii (assembly GCA_963921465.1). NCBI lineage: Eukaryota > Viridiplantae > Streptophyta > Magnoliopsida > Poales > Poaceae > Triticum > Triticum timopheevii. Next base: position 233,679,297 of record OY997264.1, read on the forward strand.
ACGAGGCTGATTTGCAGCAGCCTACAACCCCGCAGCAACTGGTGGCCTCGGATCACGCGCGAAGATCTCCTTCGGATCGCGCGCTCACCAGCGGCTCGTCTCAGCCGGCCACGTCATCCGACAGTGGGCCGACTTCGAGTTGCGCGCCCACCAGGAATCGGCCCCAGCCTGACACTGTCGGCTCGGGATCGCCAACTCCCACGCGTGTGCGCGCCCGGACAACAGCGCCTGAGGGATTCTCTGTGGCGCGCGACTCTGCAGAAGCCGACCCCGCAAGTACAAGGGCGACCACACGACGGGCTACAGAATCAGGGTCCAGATCTGCTGTGCAAAGTGATTCGGGAACTGCCTCTGGATCCTCTGTGGCAGACTCGCCTATGTCGTCTCCTGTGCAGAAATCTACCTCTGCCCAATCACAACCGGTTTCAACCTCGCGTGTGATGACTCGGTTGCAGAAAGGTATAAAAAATCCAAAAGTCCGAACTGATGGCACCATACGCTATGGCATGTTGTGTATTGCAGGAGAACCAACCTGCTTGAAAGATGCATTTGAAGACTCGAAGTGGAAAAATGCAATGGATGAAGAATACTCTGCACTCATGAAAAACAAGACGTGCCACCTTGTACTAGAAAAACGTGGTAAGAATATTATTGACCATAAATGGGTGTACAGAGTCAAGAAAAAGGCAGATGGTTCCATTGACAGGTATAAGGCACGTCTTGTTGCAAAAGGTTTTAAACAACGTTATGGCTTAGATTATGAGGATACCTTCAGTCCAGTAGTTAAAGCTGCAACCATTAGGCTTGTGCTAGCTATTGCTGTTTCCAGGGGATGGAGCTTGAGACAGCTAGACGTTCAGAACGCGTTTTTGCATGGTGTTCTGGAACAGGAGGTTTACACGAGGAAGCCACCTGGGTATGCAGATAAAAGGACACCTCACTATGTGTGTAAACTTGACAAAGCTCTCTATGGTTTAAAACAGGCACCAAGGGCATGGTACTCAAGACTGAGCTCTCAGTTGAGGTGTTTTGGTTTTGTTGCATCCAAGGCTGACACATCACTCTTCATTTACAACAAGGCAAACACAATCATATTTGTTTTGATTTATGTTGATGATATTATAGTTGCTAGTTCTTCACAAGATGCTACTAATGCTCTTCTACATGATTTAAGTTCAAAGTTTGCCTTGAAAGATCTTGGTGATCTACACTTCTTCCTAGGCATTGAGGTTAAGAAGATTTCAGATGGCATAGTGCTAAGTCAGAATAAATATGCTATTGAACTTCTAACTCATATGGGAATGAAGGACTATAAGCCTTCACCTACACCTCTGTCATCTTCAGAAAAACTTTCAGCTTTTGAAGGGGAGCCACTCAAGGAAGAAGAAATTACAAAATATAGTGTTGTGGGAGCCTTACAGTATTTGACACTGACAAGACCAGATATATCATTTGCAGTCAACAAGGTTTGTCAGTATTTACATGCACCTACCACTGCGCATTGGACAGCTGTTAAAAGAATTGTATGCTACATAAAGCATACTGTGAGCCTAGGACTTCAATTCAAACGTTCTAGCTCCACCCTTGTCAGTGCCTTCTCTAATGCTGACTGGGTAGGATGTAGTGATGATAGAAGGTCAACAGGGGGCTTTGCAATTTTCTTTGGTTCTAATCTTATTTCTTGGAGTGCCAGGAAACAAGCTACTATGTCAAGATCAAGCAGTGAGGCTGAGTACAAATCACTAGCCAATGCAACTGCTGAGATCATTTGGGTTGAATCATTGCTTAATGAGTTGGGTGTTAAACAACACCGTACATCATGTTTGTGGTGTGACAATTTAGGGGCTACCTATCTCTCTGCTAATCCAATCTTTCATGGCAGAACCAAGCATATTGAAATTGATTTTCATTTAGTAAGAGAAAGGGTTGTAGAGAGGAAACTGGATATCAGGTTCATCCCTTCTAAAGATCAGGTGGCAGATGGCTTCACTAAAGCACTGCCGGTCAAACCATTTGAAGAGTTCAAGAGGAATCTTAATATAGGATAGTTGAGATTAAGGGAGGGTGTTAGAAATAGAGATAGATTCTTTTGTACCAGCTTGTGTAATCTCAACAAACTCTATCTTTCCCCTTCTCCACGCATCTATCCTCTCGTTGTAACCAACCGAATCCTAGCGATCGGTTCTGATGTAAACGCCACGGTAGGGGCTCTTCCTACCTCACATCAATATAAACCACGCGGCTCTCCTCAAGAGAGGAGGAACGCTTCCATCTAACAGAAATGACTAGCTTACCCCTGTGGCTATCTATAAGTATGTAGGAGTATCTGGCAACGAATCGGCACTTGAACCGTAGAGCGTGCCCTGTCTGTCGATATAATAAGCTAACTGTCATACGACCAGTTGCCTGGACATTGCGCTCGAGCGATTCTTCTCGGCGTCTTGCGTCGCCGATCACGTGGACGCCGCGCGCTGCCGGCTGGACGTCTTGCACTGCTGATTGACTGCACGTCGTGCGTCGCGGATCGTTCGCTATCGTAGTGGCGGCATGGAACCTGATCGGCTTGGGGAGTAATATGATTTTCCTTTGCCTTGCTTTGTTCGTTTAATCTCCAGTTCAAAATTGTACAGTGATCGATCTCTCTTCTGTTACACATCCTGAATGTCATAGCTTGTACCGAATGACTGAAAAAATAGCTTTCAAACTAGTGGCGGAGCCAGGATTGATGCAAACCCCGGGCCTAATTTTTTTCCAGCAACATGGAAACTTTCCATAGCATATAAAAACTACAAAAGTTCTTCACCGCCGTAAAAGATACCGCATATGAAAAGCTCACACACCCAATTGCACTAGAATATCAACTCAATGTATAACAATCCAACAAAATAGACAGTCCTGTTATGACTTATGGGACCGATAAAAAACAGTTTCTTCATCGTCTATTTTTTCTAAAACATGAAATCGAATTGATATAAAAATGCATCAATTTAAGATCAATCAATACATATACACAGTAAATTTCAATGCAATTTATGTTCGATATAGGCACGCAAAACCTACCAATGTTGGAGAATGGAGTGCCTGGCGGCTGCAGCAGCAACACAGGGGCCAGGGGACGGGGCTTAGACCGGGGAGGCTAGCAGTAGGGGTGGAATCATGTGCGCATTGTGGATGCAGGGACAGGCGCCCCGCCAGCATCGCAACAGTACGACGTTTTGGGCCAGGACTATAGAAGAGGGCATGCAGCGCCAAGGAGGGGGCAGGGGTAGTCGAGATCGTGAGGAAGACGGCGGACAGCAGCGCCGAGCAGGGCAAGCGGCGGTGCGTGCGTGTGATCTGTCTCTAGGTCGGCAATTTGGGCGATTGGAAGGGATAGAGCTTTCGTACAAGGCTTCAGGCTTTGTGTGTGCCCAGGCTGTGCTGGGCTGCGCCCCAGGCCCAGTACGAAATATGCATAGGTATAGGGCTAAACCATTCCTCACGCCCCGGGCCTGGGCCCTGGGTGCCCGGGGCCTGGCTCCGCCCCTGTTTCAAACCACACAATTTCTTTCCTTGATACAAGAAGTACAGCAAGTTCTCACTGATTTACGTCGATCCCGCTTTCCTCGTACCAATAAAGCTTGTCCATAACTTGGGATTATAGCACAAAAATTTCTAAAAGAACAAATGCCCAGCCAAAGCTCTGAATAATTAGGTACTGTAAAATGGATCTCCTGCACCTTGCCATTAGCTTCAGTCACTTCTTGTTCCGCCAATCCACGAGTAGGGAGCGAGAGGCGCAGCCAGCGACCAGAGCGCGCGGGTGGCACAAGAGGCCACGGAGAGCGGGCAGAGACTGACAGTGGTGAGCGGCGACGGCGACGTCGAGCTGTCGGCACTAGCGGCGAGTAGGCGAGCATCGCGACCAGCAAACGGACGGGGCGAGTAGGGAGTGACCGAGTGGGAGAGGCAACCGGCGACTAGCGATCTCGGGGTGGTCCAAGAGGTGGCGGCGAGCGAGCGGCGATGGTGAGCGGCGGCCGCGATCTCAGGGCGAAGCCAACGCCTGGTACTGGTACCAACTGAGTCCATGGTCAAACCATATACATACGTGTAAACCAGATACACTCGTGCTGATAGCCACAGGGGTAAGCTAGTCTTTTCACTAGGGAAACGTTTGGCTGCGGCGCACCGGCCGAACGCTCGGCCGGTCACGAGCGACCACGCGCGACCACGTACGGCCACGCGGCCACAAGGCCCGCACACACCCGTCCTTTTATGTCTCAGCCACGTGTGCCTTATCCTTACATCCCCTGCTCGCCTCTCTCCTCAGCATCTCTCGCACATATCCATTCCCACTCGCCTCTCTCCATCCATGCGCCTGGCTCCGACCAGCGCCGCGGTTTCTTCGGCGAGGCCCCCACCGACGAGGCATCCCCTGCTCCTCTCTTCATCTCTCTTCACCTCTGCTCGTCGGCCCTTCCCTTCCTGCCCCCCGACGCCCCCGTGTGATGGACCACGGGTCGGCGCTGGGCGAAGGAGGAAGCACGCCGGGGATCTGCATCTGGTGGACGAGAACAGCTGCACCCGGTCTCGCCGGGAGCTACAACCGGTGGACAGAGGAGCTACGACGGGTGGGTGACCACGACCACGGGCAAGCAACGGGGTGGATGGCCGTGCCCCGACAAGTGCTACAACCACGGCAACTAGATGTTCGAACCAGCGCCTAATTGTGCTACTACAGGCGTTTTGATTTGATGGAACCATCATCGTCCAATTTTTAGTTTTTTGCTACCACCGTAATATGTATTTGCTGGAACCATCAACATTTTTTGCTACCATCATTTTATTGGTTTTGTTGGAATCATGCCCAGTTTACTCTTTTTGCTACCACCATAATATTTTTTTGCTGGAACAATCAACATTTTTTGCTGCCATCGTTTTATTTGGTTTTGTTGGTACAACGCCAAAATTTTGCATTTTTGCTACCACATGCCTTTAGATTTGCTGGAACGAGCTTCATTTTTTGTTACAACCGGCATCTTTGATTTTTGCTTCAACAACGTTCATTTTTCCAATTTTTGATATGAGCGTTTTCAAGTTTGCTGGAAGCAGCGCATTTTTTTGCTACAACCATTGTTTTGGATGCGAACCACGGCGTCCTCCCCATTGTCGACGGCGGACGCTGGGGGGAGGGAGCGATCGCGTCCCGCTGGAGCCGGGCGACGACCGGCGACGAGGGGGAGGCGCCTAACTGTGCTGCGGGGGGAGGGGTCGCGCGAGGCGCGACCTGCTTCGAGGTTTGCAGCCGGCGGGGCGGCCGGCGGGGCAGGAAATTACTCGCAGAGAGGGATCGCGGTGGTGAAAGACGAAGTCAACGAAGGGCGTGGGCCAGCTGGCAAAATAGACGGTCGATGACGCGCTAATCGTGCGGCTGCCGTGCGACCAGCCCAAATTTAGGCCGGCGCACCGGCGCCTATGAGTGCCCTTTTCACTAGCATGTTAATGTGAAAAAACAATCAAAACAGGGCTTATGGCATACTAATCAAGGATGCAACGACTGAAGTGGCAATTGTGCGAATCAAATCTCCAGAGTGGCAAATCTGCGAAGCCCCACGAACAAAGTGGCAAAAATCCAAATATCTCCCCACCGTCGCACCATCTCCCTCCTCCCTCATGACTAGCCGCAGCGCCAGGAGATTGCCGCCCCTCCTCCCTCATCAACAGGCGCAGCACTAGGAGATTAGCCGCCGACGAGATCCAGCGCCTCGCAAGGTCCTCGGGTCGGCTGTCGTGCCCGCCGCTCCTTCGACCAAATTTGCGCCCTTGATTCCCTCTTCTCTTGCGTCGCGCGGTGCCTGCTGCTCCACCATGTCGCGGTTACCTCGTGGATGACGGGTCCATGGACCGGTCCTTGAAGGAGAGAAGGAAGATGAGGGAGAGAGAAGGAAGGAGAGAGGAAAGAGGAGAGGGAGGTGCAGCGGCGGATGGGAGATGGTTATCGGCCGGCATCAGTCATTCAGCCATTCGCATCTCTCCTCCTCTCCTGCTCTCGACCACCAATGTGCCCCTCCTCCTTCCCTTCTCTTCTCACCATCTCCTCATCTTTGGAGCTAGCTGAGTGATCCACATCGAGGAAGATGGGGAAGACAGATCCAACACCGCCGATGCCCACGGGCCACTTCAGTCAGGCGCCTTCCATTCTTCCTCCCTTAGGATTTTCAATCCAAGGTTAGTTTTCCTTTGTATATATATATGCTTCTACATAATATTTGTTTTCTGTACTATGCGCTTGACAAAATGACAAGGCCTTGCAGCAGAAAATAAAATGGAGCCGGCAACAAGGATGATGGGAGAAACAACGGTGGCTGAACAGTTGTTATGGCGCTGCTAGAAGGAGGGCGCGAGAGGGCCGGCCGGGGGCCTTTTTGCCCACGGCCGGGCAAGAGGGAAGGGATTTCCTTCTTAATTCTTGCTTGATTAGATTGATACATCTCCTCTCTTTATATAGAGAGGTTTACTTGACTCTCAAGCAAGGCTAATTGACCCCTAAGCAAACGACCTTTATCTCTAATTAACCCTAAGACTAATGGGCACATTAGGCCCATTACGTACTCTAACACTACACCCCACCTGGACATGCAGCTTGTCCTCGAGCTGCAGCCTAACCAACTTATAACCATGACTCAACGCAACACAAACCTAACACCTAAAAACAAGCCTTTTACATCTCGGCTTGTTTTATTATTCTCAACCTAAAATAGACTAGGACGCTTTATTTTGGACGTGCATGTGTACAGCCACCTGGATCCCATGGACACCACTTGGACAAAAGGAGTGCATGTGTATGGCTGTTGGTCTGCACCGCACAGGGAAGAGTGGAGGGCTTGCGATGGAGAATGACGAGGAGGGGTGCGCCTCCCCAACCGCCGATGTCGCAGACTTTAAGGTCGCTGCCCGCGGGGAAAACAGCATGCCGGCCGCCCATGGGGGAAACCACATGCCCAAGATCCCCGACGCAGCGGACGAGATCGAGGTCCTTTGTGCAGAGAAGGGCAACTTGGAGGAGCGGCAGCTACAGACCACGCATCTCCCGCACACGCCGACGCGCTAGGAGGCCGCGCGCAGCAGCCTGCAGCCTCACCGCCGCCGACACGTGGCGGGTAGCGATCCAAGACGGAAGTGGTGACGGCGACGGCAGGGACTTGATCTGCTGGATGTGGACGCCTGGGATGGCGGCGGCGCTGATGGGAACGAGGTCGTCGCACTCCCGTCGTAGGGCATCCCATACTGGGTGGCGGAGCTGACCGGCGGTGGCTGCTGCAGCTGCAGCGACTGCTGCGCTGTCGCGCCGGGCGCGGCGGAGGCTGCCAGGAGCGGCGGCTGCCACTGCAGCCAGGGCTGGGCGGTGGTGGCGATGGATGGCAGCTGCAGCGGCCCGGCGAGCGCGGCAAAGGCCGCCTGGTGCGGCGGCTGCCACGGCAGCCACGGCGGCGCGGGGGTGGCGATGGGCGGCGCAACCGAGTGCGGCCCGTAGGACCCGGCGAAGAACAGGTGGATCTCCTGGACCGCCTGGGTTAGGTCCCGCAGCACCCCGGACACCCTCCTAGGTGAGGACAGTTGGGGCGGGCGCGACAGAGGATCCCGGCGCGGGCAGGAGCGGGGTGACGGTCGTGGTGGTCGCCAGAGGCGACAAGGTGACCGGTAGCGGAAGAGACGGGCTTGGCGGTGGTGAAGACATGATCGAACCGAGGGAAGGGATTTCCTTCTTAATTCTTGCTTGATTAGATTGATACATCTCCTCTCTTTATATAGAGAGGTTTACTTGACTCTCAAGTAAGGCTTACTTGACCCCTAAGCAAACGACTCTTATCTCTAATTAACCCTAAGACTAATGGGCACATTAGGCCCATTACGTACTCTAACACTAGACACCGGAAGCTGGCTGAGAAAGAGGGAGGCAGTGCGGGGCGGAAGAGGGCATCCATGTGGTATCCGTTTTTGCTCATCTTTAGCTTACAGGTTACTGAATTTTCTCCTCTTTTGTTGGTTCTCTTTGATCAGTAGAACAAGTCGCACAGCACGTGTTTGCATAAATGCTTCTCACATGTGAAGGCTTCTATGTGCAGGTGAGCGGTTTACTAAAATTGTAGCCAGTCCATACTACATGCTCCCAGAGGTATTAAAGCACAACTATGGCCCTGAAATCGACGTCTGGATTGTAGGAGTTATACTTTACATACTTTGTGGTGTGCAAACATTTTTGGAAGGTACTTACTTTCCTTGATTGGACAGAATATATGTTGTGAAGAAATTATAAATCACCTTACAAATTGTTGTGATGTTGTGCAGATTCTGAACAGGGAGTAGCACAAGCAATTATGTGCTGTGTGGTAGATTTCAAAAGCGACCCAAGGCCCGGAGTATCTGAGCCTGCTAAAGACTTTGTTCGGCAGATGCTGGATCGAAATCCAATCACACGGTTTACTGCAACACAAGTACTCAGTGAGCATTATGATGTTACCTTTCCCATTGTGTAATAGCATACAGAATGTTTTCTCTCTCTCATAATGGTGAATTCAATCTTACATTCGGGTATGTCTTTTTTATGCCATAGCCATGGCCAATTGATAATTAACTTGCAGGGTTCTAATAATTGCATCAGACAATTTCACTGTTTATGTTGTGGCATTGTTGATTGCATCAGTAGAACATCCATGGTTACATGATTCTAAAAAGAACGCTGACATTTCTCAATATAATCGGTGGTGTCTGTCAGTAGGATCTCCCTAAACATGCGTCATCAAATCCAACCACAAGCTACACGACAAGCTATGATTGAATACCATGTACAAGTATGGGGACAGAGTAGTAAACAACAAATAAAGGATACTAGACGGATATACTGGACGGATGCATGGAGCATGAACTCCTCTTTTTCAGGGGCCACCTTACTCGTGTGCCCTCAGGCTGAGGAGACCTTTCTAAGGTACGTACTAGCTGATTTCAACCAAGAAAGAATGTTATTTCGTTCAATATAATTAGTGGTGTCTGACATTATGATCTCGTGTTTGATCTACATTTCTTTATTCACTGAATTTGTAGACCACTTGCGAGTCAGTACCTAGGAAAAAAAACATTTTTCTACCTCAAATTTGCAGATCAATCCTTGCCTAAATATTTCCCTGGGCCGAATACACTTCTTATCCCAAAGCGATAAACATGCCTACGTTAGCATCACGACACACATAGCACTAGCAAACAGTTCTGTATGAAATCCTGGAAGCATTTCATTTCCTCAGCAATTATTTTCTTCAAATCTTTCAACAACAAGCTGACTGTTCATGTCCTTAATTAATCTAAACCTACATCCCTTGTTAAATCTAAAGACATGTTTGCATAATTTTGTGAGTTTTTTCCCATGCTTTATTGATTGTTTTTCCGCTCTTAATCTTTTGTTGTCTATAAGTCACCATATGCAGAAGATAGATATAGTTGTGAAGATAATGAAAGCTTAATAGTTTTGTATGGTGAAGCAACCATTTTAAGGACAGCTGATAAGGAAAATTCAAACAAGGATTAGTAGTCCAGTGTTTGGTTACTATGCAACTATCTTCAGCTTGAGTAAATGCACATTGTTCAGTTCCAAGCAATGTTTTGTAGGCATCTTCCTTTACATTTGCTTTATAAAATGGTTTGTTGATCTAGCCGAGGGCTTCACTTCATTCAATTCACTCTATTTCATTTACTAAGATAAAAATTCAAGTAGCTGCTCTTGCTATGGTCAATGGCTTACACACTGTTTTTATAGTGCACAATGAGCGTTGCAAACCATAAGAAAAACACATTTTCTTGTTCTGTTCAGTGTGCCTTTTTACGCCATACTCTGCCAATATATAAATGTTTTATGTCCAATTCATAGACATTCTTGACGCCTAAGTGTGCTTGTGAGTCCCCTACATTCTCTCTCTCTCTCTCTCTCTCATTATCTCGATTTGCCTTTGAGATTGAAGATGCGAGCACTAGCTGTTTGTATAAATGCACAAGGAGTGCTTAGGGGAGGACGATAGCTTTCAGGTGTGCTTTCTTAGCACTAGCAGTACGAGATGCCAAATGTAAGTTAAGAAGCTTATGATTTGTGCCTTTTGTTCTTCACATAAGTGTACATGGAGGATGTGAAAGCGACGATAGAGGAGCTTGTTGTAGCTTCTTGCCTGCTCCGGGAATCCCTCCTGACGAAGCACGACGCCATGTCCTAGAGTATGTTCACGCAGTTCTATGTAGAAGGGCCTTTTGTCCTAGAGTATGTTCATGTATGTATATATACTGACAATTATATGTGACTGATTAATTAACTAAAACTTGAGAGGTGAAAAGGACAAGTGTTTTCAAATGAAGGAATATATTGTACGTGCAGCTAATTACATACACATATGCATTAGTCCATAATAGTTGAAAGTTTGAATAGTAGGTATATGTTAAAGAGTAGGGATCCTAACTGGGACGTGGCGATTTGGTGCTCGGGCTCAGATGAGCCCGAAATCTGAGCTTTCCGCTGGTGCATTGGGATCGTAGAAAGTCTGACACGCGCGATAGAGTCCAAGCAGGGAAAAATGCGTATACGCGATCTATACAACCTCCTACAGTGCGCTCTTGTGGGCCTTTTTCGTAGCTCGCGGCGTCCATCCGTTAGGAGTGGTCCGTGGGACGTGGAACAGAACGCTAGAGAAATAGGTCCAGGTCGTTTCGGCAAACCTGAGCTGTCCCAGCTAGCACGGCAGTGGACGGCGGCCGAGGAATAGTGAGACCGACCAGGGGTGGGAGGTACCCCGTGCGTATGGCATGTGCGGCGGCCGCTCCTTCTGCCGACGGCGTGGCGATGGAAGCTTACGGGCTGGAATTCCTCCTAGTTCCAGTAGAGTAGACCGGTGAGTTCCCCTAAGCCAGCACTGCTCCCTTATCTGTGCGATTCTAATTTCTCTACAAAGTTGTTCCCCTGCGATCCGCGGAATCCACCCCCCGCCCCTGCCGCCGGTGACTCATTTCCTGCCTGGCAGGTTTCCACTTAGGGAGGGGTCTGCGGACAGTTCGGAACACCCAAATCCGGTGCCTTTAGCGCTGCTGCCACGCCCCGAGGTCGAACTCCGGGCCTGGCTGTGGGGGACTGCAACCCTGGGATATCCAGATGTGAGGTTCGGCGAAGGAAGAATGCTTCACCGACACGGTCTGCACAGTCCACTGGGAAGGTGAATCCGGAAGTAGGGTGGACGAAGAGGTAATGCAGGCACAGTTCTTCTCAGTTCAATGTGGCAATCATTTTTGCTAGGGAACTAAAGATGCTCACAAGGCAGTGACGCATTTGATGTTCAGCACTGATCCAGTGTGTTGGCGTACTGTGCTAAATGTTTTAGATTAGGTGATTTCTGTAGAATTGGATTGCTCACGCACTGTTCGAATTAAACCATACGTGTGGTCAAATTCAGGTTGAGGCTGGAAAGTGCACCGCCTGATAGGACCCGTATGCATCATGGATGAACGCCCTGAAACAATCTAACCGACAAATTTGTAGAAGAGCCTACTAACACTGGTGAAACCAGATCATGGTCTATGTTTTGACTCATTCGCTGAGGTTTATGCCTTTTACAAGTTGTATTCGTGGGAGGTTGGCTTTGGGGGTATGGCAAGAGTAGACTGAATGCTGAGGGGACCAAATCATTGCAGGAGATCGTGTGCGACTGTTCAGTGAGACATAATGTTTTGTTGCTAATTTTGGTTTTGACAAACAGTGTCCTTAGCAGAGGGAGTGCCATTGGTTACTTATTTTGTGTTCTCAGTTACTCTTGTGCACACAAGTTCTGCATCTTTCAGTTCTAATTTTTAAGAACTGAGAAGATTATACCTCATGTTCTTCATGTCCGCTGAGATTTCGAAATCTTGGTTTTTATTCTTGCTCTTCCGTTTCTTCGCTAATCCGGCGCGTATGCCTCTGTAAATGCAATCTGGGTTGCGAATTGTCAACCCACCTGTCCTGAAACAATTGATGTTGTGGCTCGCGCACCAGCTGTTCGACGCAATTCTACTGTAGAATTCAGTACCATTTGGAGTTGTGCAGTTGAGTTTGGATCATCCCAAAGGCAAATCATGAGTTTCCATTTCCCTTGTTACTAGTAGCGCTTACTGTTAGGCATGGCATTGACAGGCCTTAGTGTTAGCAAATTCATTGTTAACTTCTTGCATGATAGTTCCTTTTCCCATATCTGTTAATTGGGGATAATGTACACTATATTAGCCAGTGCTGCTTATCAAGGAAGCTGGGCTGGATGTCTTCTCCAAACTCCCATGTTGATCACTTCCAGCCCACACTTGAAAATGTATTACTCACAAGTCACTTTGCCGACATATTTGTGGTTCATTTTAACTCCAGGAATTAACTAATGATCAATTGTTTTGTTGTTATTCAGGAAGCATATCTTAAGTGAAAATAGGCATGGACAAGCTCCATATATTTTAGTTTGACAAAACAACTTAGACGGAAATACTAAAATAATAGCTTTTGAGGCATCGCAACCATTCATTCAGCTTCTGAGTTATTTGAATGAGCTTTGGTGACCTTACCAGTGCAGACCTTCCAGCCAGATTTGGGATCGTATGTGTGCTGCTGATTTTCTTTATTTCACTATAAAAGTTGAAGCTTTTACTCTCCATGTATAACCATTGTGACTGATGTTATATGTATGCACTGTATAGTATTGTAGAAGGAGAAGTTTAAAGAAAGCTTTTATAACATGCTGCAGGAACATCGCCTTGTGCATTGCAAGAAGCTTGACCCATTGTATTTTTGATGATGTTGGTAAGCTATTAGTACTAAGAAAGAAAGGGATTGAAGCGGTGATATTATATTTAGAATGCGTATACTTGCAATTAATGGAGCTAGTTCGGATTGGAACGCCTCAGTGGCATCTTATGATCTCGTGTTGGGTCGAAAGAAGGATATAATAACGGAGGCAGCACCGGTAGGTGAAACTGCTGAATCAGCTCATAAGAAAATTACAAAGTCAGCCGCAGTGAGGCGGATATGATGGATAACGAGAACAACGTCACACTGTTGGGCAATTGGCATGTGCTAGCTGATCTTGCAGCTCCAATCAAGATAAGGGGTGCTGGAAGACCAACAATGAGTAGGGAGAAGGCGTCCTGTGAGGGTTTGAGTAAGCGGAAAAGGTTCTGCAGTATCTGTAAACGCCCGGGGCACAAGCAGACTACATGCCTAGAAAGTGAGGGGACTTGCCGAAGCAGCCTCGCAAGCCAGCAAGATTCAAGTTGCATTTTAGGAAAATTAAGCTTGCATGAATAAATTTGAGGATTTTCTAGTGTGCGATTCATACTGGACAAAACGCATGTTGCTCCCGAGTGTACACTAATATTTTCATAAGGAACTGTACTGTTTTTATGAACTGAATGTCATTGTTTGTCTGTTTGGCATGCGTGTTTGTAACATTATTCACGCTGTGTGTCCTATATGTTTGTTGTATCCCTCACGATGTGGTCTACTTTGTGCCCATGGTGGTTCTTAGATGAGCACATAGTCAGTTATTCGTTCAGCTGTTTGCCATAGGTGTTCAATTGAGTGGTGGTGTTTTCAGTTAGGAATGCTTCAGTGTGGGAGTCTGAGGATTCAGTGTGGCTGTTGTGCAGAGCACCTGGGTTCAAACTGAAGTTATTCACACTGAATTTGATATGCAGCCACGTTGGTGTATCCACGTGATTGTGGGATTGATTCAAAGAGCGCACGTATGCGCCCATGCATTGAAATTTTGTCAACCGATCAGCGGGATAGCACCTGCTGCTGCTGGGCGGAGGAGGACGAAGAACCAGAGGCGGAGGCGGACATGGCCAACGAGTTGGGGCGTCGGCGAGATTGGTTGGGACACAGGGAAAAAGGTTAAGGGTGAGGAGGATGGGTCAGGGGTTTCCTATTGGGCGCTGATAGGCGCCGGTGCGCCGGCCGAAAGTTTCGGCCGGTCTAGTCCAGGCCGTTGGATGTGAGCCGCGCGGGTCGTTGGATCCAGGAAAAAAAACGAATCGCCCCCGGCTTCTTCTTCCTCCCGCACGCACGCGTAAACGCAGGAAAAAAACGGATCTCCGTGGGTCAGCTCGCCGTCGTGCTCGCCTCGTGCTCGCCCTTGGACGCCGCGTCGCAGCTCACCGGGGCCGCTCGCCGTCGCAGCTCGCCGTCACAGCTCGCCGGGGCTGCTCGCCGTCGCAGCTCACCTGGGGCGTTCGCCGTATGCAGCTCCATCGGGCCGAGCGTGTCTCCCTCCCTCTGGTTGCAGCACCGCCGGGTGGAGGTTCCAGCATTGTCGCAGTCCGCCATCATAGCTCGCCGCGTGCCCGTCGCAGCACCGCGCGCCCATGCAGCTCCGTCGCCGCCGCTCACCATTGTTAGCTAGCCGTTCTCGCTTTGAAGCTTTTTTAGAAGCGCGTTGTAGCTTTCCTCCAAGCCGGTTGCAGCTTTTTGTCGCTGCGAGATGCCGACCCCCAACTACCTCATATCCAGTTGAAGCATTTTTCAAGCTGGTTGTGGCTTTCGTGGCTACCGGATGTAGCATTTTTCAGCACTGGTTGCAGCTCTGACGTACATCCGTTGAAACCCCTGCTTCTTTTGATTCCAACAAAAAATGTTGTTGGTTCCAGCTCTCGATTTGCAGGTTGTAGCAAAAACAAAAGCTGGTTCCAGCTCTGGGTTTTGCCGGGACAAAAATCATTTGCTGGAAAAGCATTGCTGGTCGCTGCTTCCGCCGGTTGCCGTGGTAGCAAAAAACGATGCTAGTTGTAGCAAAATCCTGCTACGGTTGCAGCAAAACATCGTTGTCGTCGTCGCGAGGGTCCGAGCTCCGCCTGATGGATGTAGCAAAAAGCTTCGCCGGTGGTAGCAAAATTCAACTATGGTTGCAGCTTCCCCCCTGTTGTGCAGTGCCATTGAAGCTTTCTATGTCTATGGTTGAAGCTTTTTTGAATGGCCGTTGAAGCTTTTTTAGGTGACGGTTGCAACACTTCTATACGCGGGGTGGATCCGGGCATGGCGGGCAGACAGTTAATGGTGGGCGGCGAGGGAGCCCCTGGCCGCCGGCGATGGAGCTTGTGGTGGCCCAGTCGCTGCCCGGGAGGAGGAGGAGGGGAGGGGATGCGCGCCTTTGAAGGCTGTAGGTTAGGGATGGATCTGGCCATGGCAGCAGGCAGCCATGGCGGCCGGCGAGGGAGCGCCTGGCCGCCGGCGAGGGAGCGCCTGGCCGCCGGCGATGGAGTTCGTGGAGGCCCAGTCGCAGCTCGAGGGAGGGGAGGTGCGCGCACGTAGGCTGAAGGTAGGGGGTGGAGGCGCGTAGGAAGGAGGCGGGGATCGCGCGGGCGCGTTGCCAGCGTGGCGTGCGAACCGACGGAACGGTTCGGCCGGTGCGCCGTTTGTAAACACTTTCCTTTCCTATTCCGCTTGGGGCTAGGTGGCCGTTATCTCGGGCTGAAGGAAGCAGAACAGGCTGGCTTAGAAACTATCTAGACCGTCCACGAACCTGATGTGCCGGCACGTCCGAGACTTGGGGAGACAGTTAATGCGTGGGGGCCGGTTTGAATACGAGCTAGATACGTCTGACACATACGTGAAGTAATACTAGAACTGCAGAGATCCTGATGTGGGCATGTGGTCAGGATTTCAGGTCCAGCTGAGCTCGGGCTCAGAAACCAATTTTCGTCCTAACTGGCCATTCCCATACTACAATTTTCGTTGTATGTATCTCATGAACATTATGCTCTGTACCAGAATTGTCACTATATCTCATCATTGTTTGGAGTACATCTGTGCAGCTCCATAGAGTCATTAGAATGGTTTTACTTCCACATAATAGGCTTTTCAAATTAGACCACAAGACCTTCGTAAGCTTTCTTGGTTACTATGTAGAAGGGCCTTCTTTCAAGGAGCTGTAGATTTTTTTGAATATGCTCCCAGTTGGACACTTTTTACAGTATGTACAGAACAGGGCGGGTAAGAGTGCAACTTAGTTTTTGGGGCAGGCCTCACTAGCAATTATGGCATCCTCTTATTTGGTTGCAGGTTACTTGCCTTCTTCTTTCAACCCATCTCAAGAATTATAGTGCAGTTTTTGTCGGGTAGGTTAAAGAGTGCATGATGGTTTGCGTGATTTATGTTCAAAATGAACAATACAATGCCCTTTGAGTCGTTTATTTTATTTTCCAAGCAATCCTTTATTATTTATCAACTGAGGCGTGATTGTCGTGTGCACTTACTGAAAATAATCCTGGTGTTATTTTCTTTAAGGAAAGAAATAGACAGCTCGATGTGTGCTTCTTAGCATCACATCAAATGGAATAATCGAATAGGGTTATATATCATCATATCTGCATACATAATATCTTCTATAATTATATACCGGTGTAGGCTCTTGTTGTTGGATGATGAACTTATCTTATTTTATGCCAATTAGTTAAATTAATGTGCACCTTCTCATGTGTTTACTTGTTTCTGCTTTTATTGTATGGCTTGGTCCTGTTGTGGAAAAAGATCGTGATTTGTACGACCATTCTGTTTTTCCTTAATCCAGTGACCTATTAATGTGCTTTGAGCATATGCCAATTGTTTCGTCACTATCTTAGATTAGTAGTAAACTAGTAATTCTTCTTTTATGTTTCTGTAATTTCAGTTCGTGATGTTTGCCTTTTGAATTTTCCTTTGCATTCTATATCTGCACATCGCCTCTTGTGGTCTGTTGTAATGGTCTACTGCAGCCATATCATCCTATGATTGCATCGTTGCATGACAATGTACCATATGCTCATGCATTTCTTTTCTTACCGACATTGTCTTCATGAGTTGGCTGGCTTACATGTAGTCTGCTGTGAAGGTCTACTTGTTTTACGTAACATTGCTTTCTGGAATACATCATTGGAACCTGGTAACATTCACTACTTATAGTCAGCAAGACAAGAAGAACATGATTGTGTATGAGTTCATGCACAACGAAAGGAGCACCTTAGCTGGTGTTAAATTTGCTCTGTGGACTCAACAACATGCTATTGTGTATACACGTAAGGTTCTTTCGCAGCAAAATTTTGTCCGTGCAGTTGTATTTCAGATCTTTAGAACTGCAGGGTAATTTCTATATTTGTCGATTTAGGTTGTCTTAGGCTGCAGCTCCCCGTCCAGGCTACCGTGTAGCCCATATCCTTTGAAGAGGATACATCTAAATGAAAACTTGGAATTACCTAGGTGCATACATAAACTAATATAAACACCCGCAGTAGTGCCGACGTTTGGCAACCTTCATGTCGTGCCTCCAAGGCAGGCCATGAGTGATGGTTGCCGTGATGTCGCCTTGCAAAAAAATAGGGCTTTGTTGATTGGTGACTGGCTATAGGTTGTGTTTGTTGTTTACATGTCATTTTTTTAACCATTTGATATATCTTTTATAGATAGTATAGTTCACAAAAACGAAAGTTTTGATAGAAAATATATGGGTTTATAGTAGACCATTATAGACCATATCTCTTGAATACATAGTTTATAATATTTTCTGGTTTTACATATATGAGAGTGCATCTTACTTGGTGGCATTGCTATGCTTCACAATATACAATATTTTGCGTGCCAGTATAATTCATAAGTGGTTTTTCTTATTCAGGTGTTATTAATATGGTGAGTGATTGAAGGGGAGGCATGAGGAGAAGAGTAGTCCAAAGGGCGGGTGGAGCATGTGGCTTGTTGATATTAGTTTTCATTTCCGGAAAAAATAAATTTTCTATGATTTGAGTGTATGCTGATGTGTGAAAGTCAATCATTTGGATTCCTAACTAGACTATTGTGTGTGTTCAATATTTTATTGTGCATTGATAAAATGTTTCAGTGCCAGTGTGCACAAGTTAAATTTTCAAACAGAGAGGACAACACTTCATAAGGGAGTTTGGCCTTTAGGAAGGTTCTTGTTTGCTGCTATGATTAAAAGTAGGAAAGTTATATACATATAGCAGTTGCTCAAGCTAAAGTCTTATGTAACATGTAACATGTGAACTCTGTTTGTGCTAATAATTTTTCCTGTTGTGAAAGGCCATGTTTGGTGTTTTGGATTTTAATTCAAGGAGGTGACAACAATTAGGGGTTTGATCTCCTAATGTGTTTGAACACAATTAAGTCAAGGAAGATATCGCATCACATCTTAGCCGTAAAGTTGTATGTCATATACCTTGCGCCATTTGGCTCTATGTTGCCAGAATAAAATAACAAAATATGCATGCCACCCTAACTGGTTGCTAAAACCTACTACTTCTACTATCCAAGTCAAATATTTTTAAAACACTTTGGGTTGACATGGTCTTTGTGCTTGCTCAAACATAAAGTTATTGAAAAATGCAAATATTTTCAGCGCGCCCATGGTACGAAATCGGACTTTACGCCATTTGGCTCAGAGATAAATTAAAATGAATGACATTTAAACCTTCACATGTGGAGCTTAAATTTGAACCTAGGGTTCAAACCAACCCCATTTAACCTGGTTCTAGTTGCATTAGCTCAAAACATGGCATATTGACATGTCATGATCATGCCTCATAATGTTGAATTGCATTGATTGTGTTCTTTCTCTATTGCCGGTGTTTGTTCCCCCTCGGTAGACGTATGTTGCGATGATGAGATCGATGACACCGATGAAGAGCTATACTATCTTCAAAAGTGCCAGGCAAGCAAAATCCCCTTGTTCATTCTGATACAATCCCACTCTCTCGCTTCTGCTCTCTTTTACTGCATTAGGACAACAACGACATATCTGTTACTTGTTGCGGTAGTTGAACCCCTTTTCCTCTGCATGACCTGTCATTGCCATAGTAAATAGATGAAACCCACTAGCATGAGTAGGAGTTGTTTGAGCCCTGATGTGCCTACTCATTCATGTTTGTTTGTCATGCCTGCTACTGCTTAGAGTTGAGTCAGGGCTGATTCATCGGGGATGAATTGGAGGTGTGTGAATATGTCCTACTGTGTGTGAGCTAAGTGTGTGAACACGATTTGGTAAAGGTAGCGGTGAGAGGCCATGTAGGAGTACATGGTGGGTTGTCTCATTGAAACCGTCCTCAGGAACTGAGTTATGTGTTTGTGATCCATGAACAATTACTACCACACATTAGGCTTCGGGCACTCCAAGCTCTCTCGACTTATTAATCAACTCGATCTCTGTTCAGGAGTTGCAACTAGTTTCTGGTGTTTGTAGGTTGTGTTAGTAGTCTACCAAGTGGCACCCGGTACAGGTGGTCTTGGGTCAGACTAGGCACCGTGGCCGGGTATGCCAAGCGCCGCCCGTTTGGTGGGCTTGGAACCCTGTACACATCGTTTGGGGCCGTGAGCGACACCCCGGATGGATCTCCTTGCGGATGGAACCTGAATAGGCGATAAACCTGGACTAGAGACTTGTGTGGTTAGTCAGGTCATGGCTGACACCCTCGCCAGGCTTCCACTTGAAGGTTTCCGAGATACATGACATTTACATTGCGGTAATTGGCGAGAGCGTGTGTGAAGAAGTACACCCCTGCAGGGTTAATATGATCTATTCGAATAGCCGCGTCTGCGGTAAAGGACCTCTGGGTTGCCTATACAGTTCATAGACAAGTGAAAGTGGATACTCTAAAATGTGCAAGATAAGCATGAGTGCTATGGATGGTGTTCTCGTAGGAAGACGGGACCGGATCCATAGTGGTGTATTGATATGGTGAATATGTGGACTCGTGTGCGCCACCTCAAAAGAGTTACTTGCAGTCGTAGTTCAGGATAGCCACCGAGTCAAAGCTTGCTTGCTGCAGTTAGACCCCACCATCCCTTTGTTGATAATGATGCATATGTAGTTAGTTCTGATGTAAGTCTTGCTGGGTACATTTGTACTCACGTTTGCTTAATTTATGTTTTTGTAGAGAGACTTCAGTCTCACTAGTAGTTCCGCTTGGACTTTGACATTTAGCTTGCTATCTCAGCTACGATCTTGTGCCCTCGGTAGGATCTAGTAGATAGTCAGGCTTCTCAGTCTTTTTCATTTGTAGATGTGTGTACTCAGACATGTTAAGCTTCCGCATGTGCTTGTTGTTTGTATGACGTCATCAGGTCAACAGTCGCGGTCCAGGTGAACCCTGACCTGTGGGTCCCATGTGTCAGTGACTATGGCTAATCCTAATTTAATTTAACCTAAACTAGTTTAGTTAACAGGGCTGACCCCACGCGTCGGTGACCCAGGGCGGTCAAACCCTGGTCAACGGGGTCAAACGTAGTCAACCGGGGCTAACCCCACCGGTGACTCGACGTCGGAGAGGCCAGACGCGGTGGCGGGCTGCGGGATTGCGTCTCCGGCGACCAATGGGTGGCGAAGACCATCTGCGAGGAGCTGGTGCTAGCGCGCATCTGAAGGAAATATGCCCTAGAGGCAATAATAAAGTTATTATTTATTTCCTTATATCATGACAAATGTTTATTATTCATGCTAGAATTGTATTAACCGGAAACATAATACATGTGTGAATACATAGACAAACATAGTGTCACTAGTATGCCTCTACTTGACTAGCTCGTTAATCAAAGATGGTTAAGTTTCCTAACCATAGACATGAGTTGTCATTTGATTAACGGGATCACATCATTAGAAGAATGATGTGATTGACTTGACCCATTCCGTTAGCCTAGCACTTGATCGTTTAGTATGTTGCTATTGCTTTCTTCATGACTTATACAATGTTCCTACAACTATGAGATTATGCAACTCCCATTTACCGGAGGAACACTTTGTGTGCTACCAAACGTCACAACGTAACTGGGTGATTATAAAGGTGCTCTACAGGTGTCTCCGAAGGTACATGTTGGGTTGGCGTATTTCGAGATTAGGTTTTGTCACTCCGATTGTTGGAGAGGTATCTCTGGGCCCTCTCGGTAATACACATCACTTAAGCCTTGCAAGCATTGTAACTAATGAGTTAGTTATGGGATGAAGTATTACGGAATGAGTAAAGAGACTTGCTGGTAACGAGATTGAACTAGGTATTGGATACCGATGATCGAATCTCGGGCAAGTAACATACCGATGACAAAGGGAACAACGTATGTTGTTATGCGGTTTGACCGATAAAGATCTTCGTAGAATATGTAGGAGCTAATATGGACATCCAGGTTCCGCTATTGGTTATTGACCACGAATAGTTCTAGGTCATGTCTACATAGTTCTCGAACCCGTAGGGTCCGCACGCTTAAGGTTTTGATGACAGTTATATTATGAGTTTATGAGTTTTGATGTACCGAAGGAGTTCGGAGTCCCGGATGAGATCGGGGACATGACAAGGAGTCTCGAAATGGTCGAGACGTAAAGATCGATATATTGGACAACTATATTCGGAGTTCGGAAAGGTTCCGAGTGATTCGGGTATTTATCGGAGTACCGGAGAGTTACGGAAATTCGCCGGGGAGAAGTATTGGGCCTTATTGGGCCACACGGGAAAGAGAGAGGGGCTGCCTAGGGCAGGCCGCGTGCCCCCCCATGGCCTAGTCCGAATTGGACTAGGGGGAGGGGCCGCACCCCCTCCTTCCTTCCCTTCTCTCTTCCCCTTCCTTGTCTCCTACTCCTAATACATGGAAGGACTCCTAGTTGGACTAGGAAAGGGGGAATCCTACTCCCGGTGGGAGTAGGACTCCCCTAGGGCGCGCCATAGAAGAGGGCCGGCCCTCCCCTCCTCCACTCCTTTATATACGAGGGTAGGGGGCATCCCATAGGCACACAAGTTGATCTACGGATCGTTCCTTAGCCGTGTGCGGTGCCCCCCTCCACCATATTCCACCTCGGTCATATCGTCGCGGAGTTTAGGCGAAGCCCTGCGCCGGTAGAACATCATCATCGTCACCACGCCGTCGTGCTGACGGAACTCATCTCCAGAGCTTCGCTGGATCGGAGGCCGGAGATCGTCATCGAGCTGAACGTGTGCTGAACTCGGAGGCCCCGTACGTTCGGTGCTTGGATCGGTCGGATCGTGAAGACGTACGACTACATCAACCGCGTTGTGCTAACGCTTCCGCTTATGGTCTACGAGGGTATGTGGACGAACACTCTCCCCTCTCGTTGCTATGCCATCACCATGATCTTGCGTGTGCGTAGGAAATTTTTTGAAATTACTACGTTCCCCAACAGTGGCATCCGAGCCTAGGTTTTATGCGTTGATGTTATATGCACGAGTAGAACACAAGTGAGTTGTGGGCGATACAAGTCATACTGCTTACCAGCATGTCATACTTTGGTTCGGCGGTATTGTTGGATGAAGCGGCCCGGACCGACATTACGCGTACGCTTACGCGAGACTGGTTTTACCGCCGTGCTTTGCACACAGGTGACTAGCGGGTGTCAGTTTCTCCAACTTTAGTTGAACCGAGTGTGGCTACGCCCGGTCCTTGCGAAGGTTAAAACAGCACCAACTTGACAAACTATCATTGTGGTTTTGATGCGTAGGTAAGAACGGTTCTTGCTCAGCCCGTAGCAGCCACGTAAAACTTGCAACAACAAAGTAGAGAACGTCTAACTTGTTTTTGGAGGGCATGTTGTGATGTGATATGGCCAAGACGTGATGCTATATTTTATTGTATGAGATGATCATGTTTTGTAACCGAAGTTATCGGCAACTGGCAGGAGCCATATGGTTGTCGCTTTATTGTATGAAATGCAAACGCCCTGTAATTGCTTTACTTTATCACTAAGCGGTAGCGATAGTCGTAGAAGCAATAGATGATGTAAACGACAACGATGCTACGATGGAGATCAAGGTGTCGCGCCGGTGACGATGGTGATCACGATGGTGTTTCGGAGATGGAGATCACAAGCACAAGATGATGATGGCCATATCATATCACTTATATTGATTGCATGTGATGTTTATCCTTTATGCATCTTATCTTGCTTTGATTGACGGTAGCATTTTAAGATGATTTCTCACTAAAAATTATCAAGAAGTGTTCTCCCTGAGTATGCACCGTTGCCAAAGTTTGTCGTGCCCAGACACCACGTGATGATCGGGTGTGATAAGCTCTACGTCCATCTACAACGGGTGCAAGCCAGTTTTGCACACGCATAATACTCAGGTTAAACTTGACGAGCCTAGCATATGCAGATATGGCCTCGGAACACGGAGACCAAAAGGTCGAGCGTGAATCATATAGTAGATATGATCAACATAGTGATGTTCACCATTGAAAACTACTCCATCTCACGTGATGATCAGTTATGGTTTAGTTGATTTGGATCACGTGATCACTTAGATGACTAGAGAGATGTCTGTCTAAGTGGGAGTTCTTAAGTAATATGATTAATTGAACTTTAATTTATCATGAACTTAGTCCTGGTAATATTTTGCAAATTATGTTGTAGATCAATAGCTTGCGTTGTTGCTTTCATATGCTTATTTTGATATGTTCCTAGAGAAAATTGTGTTGAAAAATGCTAGTAGCAATGATGCGGATTCGATCCATGATCTGAGGTTTATCCTCATTGCTGCACAGAAGAATTATGTCCTTAATGCACCGCTAGGTGACAGACCTATTGCAGGAGCAGATGCAGACGTTATGAACGTCTGGCTAGCTCAATATGATGACTACTTGATAGTTTAGTGCACCATGCTTAATGGCTTAGAATCGGGACTTCAAAGACGTTTTGAACGTCATGGACCATATGAGATGTTCCAGGAGTTGAAGTTAATATTTCCAGCAAATACCCGAGTTGAGAGATATGAAGTCTCCAACAAGTTCTATAGCTAAAAGATGGAGGAGAATCGCTCAACTAGTGAGCATGTGCTCAGATTGTCTGGGTACTTCAATCGCTTGAATCAAGTGGGAGTTAATCTTCCAGATAAGATAGTGATTGACAGAATTCCCTAGTCACCATCACTAAGTTTCTAGAACTTCGTGATGAACTATAGTATGCAAGGGATGACAAAAACGATTCCCGAGCTCTTCGTGATGTTGAAATCAACGAAGGTAGAAATCAAGAAAGAGCATCAAATGTTGATGATTGACAAGATCACTAGTTTCAAGAAAAGGGCAAAGGGAAAGAAAGGGAAACTTCAAGTAGAATGGCAAACAAGTTGTCACTCCCATGAAGAAGACCAAAGCCTGAAACTGAGTGTTTACACTGCAAAGAAAATGGTCACTGGAAGCGGAAATGCCCTGAATATTTGGTGGATAAGAAGGATGGCAAAGTGAACAAGGGTATATTTGATATACAAGTTATTAATGTGTGCTTTACTAGTGTTTATAGTAGCCCCTGAGTATTTGATACTTGTTCGGTTGCTAAGATTAGTAACTCGAAACAGGAGTTACAGAATAAACAAAGACTAGTTGAAGGGGAAGTGACGATGAGTGTTGGAAGTAGTTCCAAGATTGATTTGGCGTTTGCGTTGAGCATGAATATGATTTGATCATGTTTATTGCAATATGGTTATTCATTTAAAATCAGAGAATAATTGTTCTTCTATTTAAATGAATAAAACCTTCAATGGTCATACACCCAACGAAAATAGTTTGTTGGCTCTCGATCGTAGTGATGCACATATTCATAATATTGATGCCAAAAGATGCAAAGTTAATAATGATAGTGCAACTTATTTGTGGCACTGCCGTTTTGGTCATATCGGTGTAAAGCGCATGAAGAAACTCCATAAAGATGGATTTTCGGAATCACTTGGTTATGAATCATTTGATGCTTGCGAACCGTGCCTTTTGTGCAAGATGACTAAAACTCCGTTCTCCGGAACACTGGAACAAGCTACTGACTTATTGGAAATAATACATACCGATGTATGCGATCCAATGAGTGTTGATGCTCGTGGCAAGTATCGTTATTTTCTGACCTTCACAGATGATTTGAGCAGATATGGGTATATCTACTTAATGAAGCACAAGTCTGAAACATTTGAAAAGTTCAAAGAATTTCAGAGTGAAGTGGAAAATCATCGTAACAAGAAAATAAAGTTATATTTGAGTTACGAGTTTGGTTTACATTTGAAACAATGCGGAATAGTTTTGCAACTCACGCCACCCGGAACACCACAACGAAATGGTGTGTCCGAACATCGTAATCGTACTTTACTAGATATGGTGCGATCTATGATGTCTCTTACCAATTTACCGCTATCGTTTTGGGGTTATGCTTTAGAGATGGCCGCATTCACGTTAAATAGGGCACCATCAAAATCCGTTGAGACGACGCCTTATGAACTGTGGTTTGGCAAGAAACCAAAGTTGTCGTTTCTTAAAGTTTGGGGCTATGATGCTTATGTGAAAAAGTTTCATCCTGATAAGCTCGAACCCAAATCGGAGAAGTGCGTCTTCATTGAATACCCAAAGGAAATTGTTGGGTACACCTTCTATCACAGATCCGAAGGCAAGATATTCGTTGCTAAAAATGGATCCTTTCTAGAGAAGGAGTTTCTCTCCAAAGAAGTGAGTGGGAGGAAAGTAGAACTTGATGAGGTAACTGTACCTTCTCCCGAATTGGAAAATTGTTCATCACTAAAATCAGTTCCAGTGATTTCTACACCAATTAGTGAGGAAGCTAATTATGATGATCATGAAACTTCAGATCAAGTTACTACAGAACCTCGTAGGTCTTCCAGTGTACGGTCCGCACCAGAGTGGTACGGTAATCCTGTTCTGGAAGTCATGTTACTAGACCATGATGAACCTACGAACTATGAGGAAGCGATGATGAGCCCAGATTCCGCAAAATGGCTTAAGGCCATGAAATCTGAGATGGGATCCATGTATAAGAACAAAGTGTGGACTTTGGTGGAGTTTCCCGATGATCGGCAAGCCATATTGTATAAATGGATCTTCAAGAGGAAGACGAACATTGATAGTAGTGTTACTATCTACAAAGCTCGACTTGTCGCAAAAAAAGTTTTTTGACAAGTTCAAGGTGTTGACTACAATGAGATTTTCTCAACTGTAGCGATGCTTAAGTCTGTCCGAATCATGTTAGCAATTGCCACAATTTATGAAATCTGGCAAATGGATGTCAAAACTGCATTCCTTAATGGTTTTCTCAAAGAAGAGTTGTATATGATGCAACCAGAAGGTTTTGTCAATCCTAAAGGTACTAACAAAATGTGCAGGCTCCAGCGATCCATCTATGGACTGGTGCAAGCATCTCGGAGTTGGAATATACGCTTTGATGAGTTGATCAAAGCATATAGTTTTGTACAGACTTATGGTGAAGCCTGTATTTACAAGAAAGTGAGTGGGAGCACTACAACATTTCTGATAAGTATATGTGAATGACATATTGTTGATCGGAAATAATGTAGAATTATTCTGCAAAGCATAAAGGAGTGTTTGAAAGGAGTTCTTTAAAATAAAGACCTCAGTAAAGCTACTTATATATTGAGCATCAAGATCTATTGAGATAGATCAAGACGCTTGATAAGATTTTCAATGAGTACATACCTTGACAAGATTTTGAAATAGTTCAAAATGGAACAGTCAAAGAAAGAGTTTCTTGCCTGTGTTACAAGGTGTGAAATTGAGTAAGACTCAAACCCTGACCACACCAGAAAATAGAAAGAGAATGAAAGTCATTCCCTATGCTTCAGTCATAGGTTCTATAAAAGTATGCCATTCTATGGACCAGACCTATTGTATACTCTGCCCTGGTTTGGCAAGGGAGTACAATAGTGATCTAGGAGTAGATCACTGGACATTGGTCAAAAATTATCCTTAGTGGAATAAGGATATGTTTCTCGATTATGGAGGTGACAAAAGGTTCGTCGTAAAGGGTCACGTCGATACAAGTTTTGGCACTGATCCAGATGACTCTAAGTCTTAATATGGATACATATTGGAAGTGGGAGCAATTAGCTAGAGTAGCTCCGTGCAAAGCATTGTAGACATAGAATACTTGCAAAATACATACGGCTCTAAATGTGATAGACCCGTTGACTAAACTTCTCTCACAAGCAAAACATGATCATACCTTTGTACTCTTTGGGTGTTAATCACATAGCGATGTGAGCTAGATTATTGACTCTAGTAAACCCTTCGAGTGTTGATCACATGAAGATGTGAACTATGGGTATTAATCACATACAGATGTGAATATTGGTGTTAAATCACATGGCGATGTGAACTAGATTATTGACTCTAGTGCAAGTGGGAGACTGAAGGAAATATGCCCTAGAGGCAATAATAAAGTTATTATTTATTTCCTTATATCATGATAAATGTTTATTATTCATGCTATGATTGTATTAACCGGAAACATAATACATGTGTGAATACATAGACAAACATAGTGTCACTAGTATGCCTCTACTTGACTAGCTCGTTAATCAAAGATGGTTAAGTTTCCTAACCATAGACATGAGTTGTCATTTGATTAACGGGATCACATCATTAGAAGAATGATGTGATTGACTTGACCCATTCCTTTAGCCTAGCACTTGATCGTTTAGTATGTTGCTATTGCTTTCTTCATGACTTATACAATGTTCCTACAACTATGAGATTATGCAACTCCCATTTACCGGAGGAACACTTTGTGTGCTACCAAACGTCACAACGTAACTGGGTGATTATAAAGGTGCTCTACAGGTGTCTCCTAAGGTACATGTTGGGTTGGCGTATTTCGAGATTAGGTTTTGTCACTCCGATTGTTGGAGAGGTATCTCTGGGCCCTCTCGGTAATACACATCACTTAAGCCTTGCAAGCATTGTAACTAATGAGTTAGTTACGGGATGAAGTATTACGGAACGAGTAAAGAGACTTGCCGGTAACGAGATTGAACTAGGTATTGGATACCGACGATCGAATCTCGGGCAAGTAACATACCGATGACAAAGGGAACAATGTATGTTGTTATGCGGTTTGACCGATAAAGATCTTCGTAGAATATGTAGGAGCCAATATGGACATCCAGGTTCTGCTATTGGTTATTGACCACGAATAGTTCTAGGTCATGTCTACATAGTTCTCGAACCCGTAGGGTCCGCACGCTTAAGGTTTTGATGACAGTTATATTATGAGTTTATGAGTTTTGATGTACCGAAGGAGTTCGGAGTCCCGGATGAGATCGGGGACATGACGAGGAGTCTCGAAATGGTCGAGATGTAAAGATCGATATATTGGACGACTATATTCGAAGTTCGGAAAGGTTCCGAGTGATTCGGGTATTTATCGGAGTACCGGAGATTTACGGGAATTCGCCGGGAAGAAGTATTGGGCCTTATTGGGCCATACGGGAAAGAGAGAGGGGCTGCCTAGGGCAGGCCGCGCGCCCCCCATGGCCTAGTCCGAATTGGACTAGGGGGAGGGGCCGCACCCCCTCCTTCCTTCCCTTCTCTCTTCCCCTTCCTTGTCTCCTACTCCTAATACATGGAAGGACTCCTAGTTGGACTAGGAAAGGGGGAATCCTACTCTTGGTGGGAGTAGGACTCCCCTAGGGCGCGCCATAGAAGAGGGCCGGCCCTCCCCTCCTCCACTCCTTTATATACGGGGGTAAGGGGCACCCCATAGGCACACAAGTTGATCTACGGATCGTTCCTTAGCTGTGTGCGGTGCCCCCTCCACCATATTCCACCTCGGTCATATCGTTGCGGAGTTTAGGCGAAGCCCTGCGCCGGTAGAACATCATCATCGTCACCACGCTGTCGTGCTGACGGAACTCATCTCCGGAGCTTCGCTGGATCGGAGGCCGGAGATCGTCATCGAGCTGAACGTGTGCTGAACTCGGAGGCCCCGTACGTTCGGTGCTTGGATCAGTCGGATCGTGAAGACGTACGACTACATCAACCGCGTTGTGCTAACGCTTCCGCTTACGGTCTACGAGGGTACATGGACGAACACTCTCCCCTCTCGTTGCTAGGCCATCACCATGATCTTGCGTGTGCGTAGGAATTTTTTTGAAATTACTACGTTCCCCAACAGCATCCACTGGTGCCCTCCATTTCACCGGATACGGCCTAGATCGACGGCGGCGAGCACTTGGGCGGCAGCCGGAGTTCGGCGGGGAGGGGAGAAGGGGCTACGGTGCACGGCAGGGGCCGGGGTTGGTCGCACTCGTCTCCTAGGGACGCACTGACCACGGTGGCATGCTCGGTGACCCTAGGTGTCTTATAGAACCATCTAGTAATCTAGCCATGTTTAGTGTCCCAGTGTGATGATTTTGGCCATCATTCTCGAAAGCATCCCGTGATGCCATTTAGTTAGTAGGCAATCTTATACCTGGTTTTTGAACCCGAGAATCACTCTACCTACTTCGTGTAGATAGTGTTTGCTCGTTCCTTCAGGTTATTAGTAAACTTTGCAATAGTCCTTGAGGTCTGTGGTATATCCTTCTTCGAAATACCATGAACTGCTTACGGCGGAAGTTCCTCGCTGATCCCAAAGATCACAACTATTGTGCTCTTGACGAGTTCTCGATTCAATGTTGTGACCCTGCCAGTTCTACCTTTCTGCATGGGATCCGGAAGAAACATGTTGAACCGTTCGACATGCTAATCCATGCATCCACAACTCAGAAAATCATATTGTTCTTTTGGGTCGTCCCTCTTTAGCTGTTTTCTGGGCCTCGTTTATCAATTGATAGTCAAGGGTATGCATGCATTCGTTCATTGATGCCTTTTACCCTTGTGGTCCGTCAAGCCATTCTATTTAGGAATGACTAGGAGAAACAAACTCTAGTACCTTATCCATTTCTAGGATTTGGACAAAGCAATTGTATTCCGTAGATCAAAATGCCAATCCAACTTTTGTTCTGTTCTACCTTGGAGTATTACCATCTTTATATGAAGAATATCATGGGAATTGCACACCATCCTATGAACCCTTGATGCAGTGACACTTCTTGCCATCATTGTTCATTCCTTAGTTCCCATGTTATTGTAACCAGATTGCTGACAAGTGAATCATGGTGCGTGAAATCAATACTCCTAGCAACCATGTTGCTTAGTGATTAATGGATGATAATCTCATTCTTAGTGTGTTGGTTATGGAATCATCATTCTAAGATTGATCGTGCTACCTAGTCCATTTTCCTGGTGCACCTTCGATCAATGAGTTTGGATTACGTTAATTCCTTGCTCTTCCGATCATATCGTCTTGCCCTGAAAGCAAGACTGTTCTCAAGTTTAGTAACATATCAGTGGTTCGTGATTTTCTGAATATCTTCTCGGAAGTATCACCAGTTTGTCCCCTAGCAACCATCTTATAACCACCCCTTCTCCAAGAATCTATGTTGGATACCCTGAGCTAGTTGGTTAAGCTAAACAACAACTTGGAGAGTTGGATGATAAAAGCTTGCCTAGCTTAGTTCATTTTAAGGGATATCTTGTATGTGTGTTGAAGAAAGATGGTATTTTCATCTATTGACCCCGTGATCAGTTTATGGACATATCATCTTACCCAATCTTTGATTTGAGTATGGGCTATCGTCAAATCAAATCAGAACCAACGATGTTCTTAATGTTGTCTTACTCGTGGTTGATCCCTCGAGCATGCACCATTATATCCTTTGGTCTGACCAATGCTATCACTTGTTCTCATAATTAAGGAATTCCATCTTCATGGAAACCAGGATGAATAGTCGTTGAGCCCATCGACAACATCCTTATCTCCTCCATGATTTTGTTGAACATTAAGCTAGTGTTGGAAACTTTATAAGCAATGTCTTCATGTTCCGTTCATGAAGCCTATGTTCGAATGAAAGAACTGAACTCTTCAAATTCATGTGCATTTGATGCAATTGGCCGCCGTGAATTCGAGAAAGTCAATCCTGCCTCCTTTGGAACCATCTCAAGTCAGTCATGCATGTGCGAAGTATTCTGTGGTTTGATAGGCTCGCTACCTCCATTTTATGTGTCCCTAGCACACCAAGCCACTGATTGAATTGTTAAAGGAGAAGAAGTTTCTTCATAAGAGCTAATCATATGACTTATGTAAGGACTTCGTTTTCCGCAATGATGGTTTCCCTACCAGAACTCGGTAGTGTTTTATTATAAGACTACTACGTGGTCATGCTTGTCTGGGATAGCATGGTCACATGTATGTAGCAGAACTAGCTCATGTTTTGGAGCTTACTATTGTAGTACGTTTCCCGAGAATCTTGCAATGTTATCTCGTCGAATTGTGTTGCAAACTTTCATTTTTCTTTCTAGACTTAATGAGTCTGGAATATCCTGACACCAACCAGATATGAATCTCAGGCAGATATGATGGTTGGAATGTTTTCCAAGAACTATTGTATCAGTCTCTCTGTAACCGGTAAAGTGGATGTCGTGGCCAACACATCCAGCCGGGAGACCTATTATTGCAGTGTCTTGATTGAGGAAGTTGGCCACCTCCCCATAAGAATTTCATAGGATTTACTCCAGTAGTTACTCCTTATGGATTCTTATGCTCCCGAAGTCCGACATTTTACTTGATGTTCTAGATACCAAACCATATCTATGAATGGGTTACGCTAGCACATCAAGGATAACATTAGAAGCGGAATGCTAAATGTCTCTCGGTCGATCATTCAGATTTCGTTCCCTTGGCCTTGCTAAGGTGAAACCCGAGAAAGTGTTGACTTCCTTTGCATCTGCATTGCCCATCACTATTCATCATGGTAGTAAGATGTGTTGCCAGGATCCTCGGTATGACTGTTGGCAAGACCTTGATGAATATGGAAATGCTCAAGTTCTTGAGAGCATGCTCAGTCAGTTGGCTATATCCTCGGTAACAATCGGAAAATGTGCTTTCCATTGTCGAGTTGTCTCAAAACCCTAGCTCTCTTTTCAAACTAGGTATGCCATTTCTTGGAACTCTTTCAAACGATCGTTTGTGAATTGCCTTAGCCTGGTATGAAGAGTTTCAATGATCCTTTCCGATAGAGTTCTTTCTGACGTCATCGTGTTGGATGAAGACCTCGAAAGCAAAGACGTCAAGATCAATATGAAGCAATGAATCAACATCTTTGAGAAGGACAGTTGGATCGTGAAGATCGTGTTAGCTTTGTGTCCCCTCTGTCTTCTTACCTCACGTCTTGAATCTCGGGACGAGATTCTTGTTTAGTGGGGGTGAGTTGTCACATCCCTGGTTCTGGAAATGCCCAAGCCTCTGGTGTTGCATCATGTTTACTATGCACAGAAAGTTGAAATGGGGATGAGAGAAACCCCCAGTACCATCTAACTTAACTAGGGTTACTAAAATACTTTTTCAATGAACCTGAAATGCCCTTCTAAAATGTTCATCATCTTTGCCTTGGTCTAGAACCTCTGACAAAAATGGTGCACAATTTGTTAGGACATCATCAGGTCACTTGATTAAATCATATGCTATTTGCATTTGGGCATTTAAATGCTATAAAATAGTTTAAATGCTCAAATAATCATAAACTAAAATGTTTACTGTTGGATATATTCTAAACAATAGCCATGAGTAGTTTCATGACTTTGGAAGTGTCTAGGTATTTTTAGAAAAGCCACAAAGATTACAGAAAAATAAAAAACTGAAACAAAAAGAAAAGAGAGAGAGAAAGGAAATCTACCTAGGCTTACTTCCTGCGCAGCCCACCTGATAGTCCAGCCACCTGGCCTGGCACTGTTAGGCCAGGCCACCAGCACCGTCGTCCTCCTGGCACCAGTCGGCCAGGCGTGTGGCCGGCGCGTGCGCACGGCCGTGCTGCCATGCCACCTGCCTGGCTGCCTCCCCAGGCCACGTCGACGCCGCTTCGACCGCCCTCGCTGCCGTCTGGATCGGGTGGACGTCCTCACTCCCCCTGCTCCTCTCCTTCGCCTCTCCCCGCCATGGCCGCCGCAGCCGCAGCCGCGCCGCCGTAAAGCCGCAGGCGCAGCCACCATGCTCCCCTCGTCTCCCCGTGCTGTCCACGGGTTCTGCCTCCATCTCCCACGCCTCTCCGTCAACTCGCATGATGCCGGACGCCCTGCATCACCCTCTGCACCCCCATCCTCGCCGCCTCTACCCCAAGATCGCCGACGACCTCCCGTCGTCATCAGCCCCTCCCCGAGCTCGCCAAGACCACCGTCAACTCCGCCGTGAGCTCCTCCTTCTCTTCCCCCTAACCTCATAGCTCGAGCGCCCCTAGCACCGATGACCACCCCGGCCAGAAACTTGGCTCCGCCTGCCATGTCACCACCGCAGCCACACCTGCGGGAACCCACAGCCGAGCATGCCACCGTGGTCAGTGCGTCCCCAGGAGACGAACACGACCAACCCCGGCCCCTGCCGTGCACCGTAGCCCCTTCTCCCCTCCCCGCCAAACTCCAGCCGCCGCCCAAGTGGTCGCCGCCATCGATCTAGGCCGTCTCCGGTGAAACGGAGGGCACCAGTGGACGCGCGCTAGCACCAGCTCCTCGCAGATGGTCTTCGCCGCCCATTTGGTCGCCGGAGACGCAATCCCGCAGCCCGCCGCCACGTCTGGCCTCGCTGGCGGCGAGTCGCCGGTGGGGTTAACCCCAGTTGACTAGGTTTGACCCTGTTTGACCAGGGTTTGACCACCTTGGGTCACTGACGCGTGGGGCCAGCCCTGTTAACTAAACCAGTTTAGGTTAAATTAAATTAGGATTAGCCACAGTCACTGACACATGGGACCCACAGGTCAGGGTTCACCTAGACCGCGCCTGTTGACCTGATGACATCATACCGACATCATGCTGACGCAATAATAGACTTTCTGGATTATTTGTATTTTGAAAATTCCAGAAAATAGCTAAACTTCTAAAATTCATAGAAATTCAACCATAACTCCAAATGAAATAAATTATATATGAAAAATGATCAGAAAAATCCAATCTATCCATCTGTACAATTTTCATGCATGATAGAACAACTTATGACTACTATGTAGGACAAATCATATGAATGACATTTAAACCTTCACATATGGAGCTTGAATTTGAACCTAGGGTTCAAACAAACCCCATTTAATCTGTTGCTAGTTGCATTAGCTCAAAACATAGCATATTGACATGTCATGATCATGCCTCATAATGTTGCATTGCATTGATTGTGTTCTTTCTCTGTTGCCGGTGTTTGTTCCCCCTCAGTAGACGTATATTCCGATGATGAGATCGATGACACCGATGAAGAGCTATACTATATTCAGAAGTGCCAGGCAAGCAAAACCCCCTTGTTCATTCCAATACAATCCCACTCTCTCGCTTCTGCTCTCTTTTACTACATTAGGACAACAACGACATATCTGTTACTTGCTGCGGTAGTTGAACCCCTTTTCATCTGCATGACCTGTCATTGCCATAGTAAATAGATGAAACCCACTAGCATGAGTAGGAGTTGTTTGAGCCCTGATGTGCCTACTCATTCATGTTTGTTTGTCATGCTTGCTACTGCTTAGAGTTGAGTCAGGGCTGATTCATCGGGGATGAATTGGAGGTGTGCGAATATGTCCTACTGTGTGTGAGCTAAGTGTGTGAACACGATTTGGTAAAGGTAGAGGTGAGAGGC
This sequence comes from Triticum timopheevii, assembly GCA_963921465.1. Taxonomy (NCBI): domain Eukaryota; kingdom Viridiplantae; phylum Streptophyta; class Magnoliopsida; order Poales; family Poaceae; genus Triticum; species Triticum timopheevii. Next base: position 233,713,799 of record OY997264.1, read on the forward strand.
CATGTAGGAGTACATGGTGGGTTGTCTCATTGAAACTGTCCTCAGGAACTGAGTTATGTGTTTGTGATCCATCAACTCGATCTCTGTCCAGGAGTTGCAACTAGTTTCTGGTGTTTGTAGGTTGTGTTAGTAGTCTACCAAGTGGCACCCGGTACAGGTGGTCTTGGGTCAGACTAGGCACCGTGGCCGGGTATGCCAAGCGCCGCCCGTTTGGTGGGCTTGGAACCTTGTACACATCGTTTGGGGCCGTGAGCGACACCCCGGCCGAATCTCTTTTTTTATCTTCTCCACACAATCCCCATCATCATATTCTATTCCACCCATAGTGCTATATCCATGGCTCACGCTCATGTATTGCGTGAAGGTTGAAAAAGTTTGAGATTATTTAATTATGAAACAATTGCTTGGATTGTCATCGGGGGTATAGAAGTTGGGAACATCTTTGTGTGATGAAAATGAAGCATAGCCTAACTATATGATTTTGTAGGGATGAACTTTCTTTTGCCATGTAATTTTGAGAAAACATGATTACTTTGATTATTATGCTTGAAGTATTACTATTTCTTTTATCAATATGAACTTTTATTTTGTATTCATTTGGATCTGAACATTCATGCCACAATAAAGAAAATGACATTATGAATTATGCTAGGTAGCATTCCACATCAAAAATTCTATTTTTATCATTACCCACTTGAGGACGAGCAGGAATTAAGCTTGGGGATGCTTGATACGTATAATTTTTGATTGTTCCATGCTATTATATTACCCCTTTTGGATGTTTATTGGCTTTATTTTACACATTTATACCATTTTTGGGACTAACCTACTAACCGGAGGCCCGGCCCATATTGCTGTTTTTTTGCCTATTTCAGTATTTCGAAGAAAAGGAATATCAAACGGAATCCAAACGGAATGAAACCTTCGGGAGCGTGATTTTTGGAACGAACGTGATCCGGAGAGCTTGAGTGCAAGTCAAGAAGGACCCGAGGCCCCCACGAGATAGGAGGCCGCGCCCCCCCTGTAGGGCGCGCCCCCTATCTCGGGGCCCCTCGGGCAGCCACCGCCGTACTTCTTCCTCCTATATATACCTACGTACCCTGAAAACATCCAGGAGCACCATGAAACACAATTTCCACCGCCATAACCTTCTGTATCCGCGAGATCTCATCTTGGACCCTTCGCCGGCACTCTGCCGGAGGGGGAATCGACCATGGAGGGCCTCTACATCAACATCCTTGCCCCTTCGATGAGTTGTGAGTAGTTGACCATAGACCTACGGGTCCATAGTTATTAGCTAGATGGCTTCTTCTCTCTTTTTGGATCTCAATACAATGTTCTCCCCCTCTCTTGTGGAGATCTATTCGATGTAAAATCTTTTTGCGGTGTGTTTGTCGAGATCCGATGAATTGTGGGTTTATGATCAAGTTTATCTATGAATAATATTCGAATCTTCTCTGAATTCTTTTATGTATGATTGAGTTATCTTTGCAAGTCTCTTCGAATTATCAGTTTGGTTTGGCCTACTAGATTGATCTTTCTTGCCATGGGAGAAGTGCTTAGCTTTGGGTTCAATCTTGCGGTGTCCTTACCCAGTGACAGAAAGGGTTGCAAGGCACATATTGTATTGTTGCCATCGAGGATATCAAGATGGGGTTTATATCATATTGCTTGAGTTTATCCCTCTACATCATGTCTTCTTGCTTAATGCATTACTCTGTTCTTATGAACTTAGTACTCTAGATGCAGGCAGGAGTCGGTCGATGTGTGGAGTAATAGTAGTAGATGCAGTCAGGAGTCGGTCTACTTGTTATGGACGTGATGCCTATATACATGATCATGCCTAGATAATCTCATAACTATGCACTTTTCTATCAATTGCTCGACAGTAATTTGTTCACCCACCGTAATTCTTATGCTATCTTGAGAGAAGCCTCTAGTGAAACCTATGGCCCCCGGGTCTATCTCTTATCATATTTGCTTTCAATCTACTTTTATTTGCATCTTTACTTTTTGCATCTATATTATAAAATACCAAAAATATATTTATCTTATCATACTATCTTTATTAGATCTCACTTTCGCAAGTGGCCGTGAAGGGATTGACAACCCCTTTATTGCATTGGTTGCAAGTTCTCAGTTTGTTTGTGTAGGTGCGTGGGACTTTTGAGGAGCCTCCTTCTGGATTGATACCTTGGTTCTTAAAACTGAGGGAAATACTTACGCTACACTTGCTGCATCACCCTCTCCTCTTCGAGGAAAACCAACGCAAGCTCAAGACGTAGCACGGATCCATAGTGGTGTAGTGATATGATGTGTTACATGCTAGATCAATGTGACTTAGGATCGGATTCCTGACACGGGTGGAGTAGTTGGCGTCGGGAGAGGGATCGGGAGAGGAGAGCTATGTGGAATCCAGACAAATGATAGGGTCTGGGGAGGGATTTCGATCTAGGTGCGGTACCTGTCCGCTGGATTTGAGAAATGAATTCTAAGGTCCAATGCCGTGACAGCCAAACAAGTGGGGGTCGGTATACGCAAATGAAATACGTGAATTTTGGCCCAAATGACAGGAGCCAAACTATGTGGATATCATGTCTGTTTAGAAGGTTGTTACTGATCCACATTTATTGGGATCCTGGCCCTCACTAATATTCTCACTGTAACATAGCTCCCATGTGGACAGCATGTACTCTACTATGTAGCTTAGGCGGCGGTGATTTTGATGGCTGGGGCGGTGATGCCAACGACATCTGACAACGACGACGAGATAAGTGGCCGACGACGACACTAACAACGAAAAATCTTCTTCGTCTAATAATCCATGTCCAGGTACGCGTATTATAATGCACAGAGCAATGCAGATGCTTGTAGTGGGGATGAAGATGGACAATGCCTCATGCCGCGAGTGGCCGGTATGACGAAGATGAGATTTGACGTTCAGTGTCCCAGGCTCCCAGGTACCTTTGGCAATGCATGGATAGTAGCTGGCCGGCGGCTCACGACGTCCGGTGGCTCACGACGTCCATACGCAATGTGCGCTTATGGCTGGCCTACATGGAATTTCTTCAAGTGAATTCATGGCAACCGGATAACGAGCTGGTGCACTAGTAAATTGGCTACCCCAATCACAAGGTGCACCGGTGCGCTTGGGCCATGTTCGGTTTTTGGATATAGGCTACACATATGCAGGGGATACGAACAAGCAAAATGCATATGCGCTCCATTAATTTATTTTGTAAATGCCCTCATTTCTATGAAGATGAAACTTTAGCTGGGTTTTTCAAAAAAAAAACTTTAGCTGGAAGCATTATTGGGTTGGAAGTATATCTGATGGATAGAGAGATACAGTTTTTTTAAGAGAAGTATATACTCCATGGAAAAACTAGTATATATCATCTCCGTCAAAATGTGTATGTACTTGCTCATGAAAAAGTACTATATATGCTCGCAGCTATATTTTTTTGAGGGGACACTCTATAGCATATACTCGATATATATGAGGAAAAAATGGTATATACTACTCGGGAATGTAGCATTGCAATTTCAAGAAATTTCCTACGCTCACACAAGATCTATCTAGAAGATGCATAGCAACGAGAGGGGAAGAGTGTGTGCAGGTACCCTCGTAGACTGAAAGCAGAAGCATTTGCTTAACGCGGTTGATGTAGTCAAACTTCTTCTCGTTCCGACCGATCAAGTACCGAACGTACGGTACCTCCGAGTTCTGTACATGTTCAGCGCGATGACGTCCCTCGAGCTCTTGATCCAGCTGAGGGTCGAGGAAGTAGATGAGTTCCGTCAGCATGAAGGCATGGTGACGGTGATGGTGAAGTGATCCGCGTAGGGCTTCGCCTAAGCACTGCGAGAATATGACCGGAGGCGTAAACTATGGAGGGGGCACCGCACCCGGCTTGGAACAATTGATGTGTGTTCTAGGCACCCCCTCCCCATGTATATAAAGGAGGGAGGGGGAGGGAGCCAACCCTAGGCGCGCCCAAGTAGGAGGAATCCTACCTGGGCTCCTAGTTGGATTCGCCCCCTTTCCTTTTACCGGAGGGGGAAAGAGGGGAAGAGAGAGAGGGGGAGAAGGAAAGAGGGGGGTGGTGCACCCTCCCCTAATACAATTTGGCCTCCTTCCATGGGGGGGGGGGGCGCCATCCCTTGTGGGCTGGTGTGCCTCCCTACGATGGCCCATATGGCCCATATCATCCCCCGGGGGGTTCCGGTAACCCCCCGATACTCCCAGATGTATCTGATACATTCCGGAACACTTCCGGTGTTCGAATACTATCATCCAATATATCAATCTTTGCCTCTCGACCATTTCAAGACTCCTCGTCATGTCCGTGATGTCATCCGGGACTCCAAACAACATTCAGTCACCAAATCACATAACTCATATAATATAAATCGTCATGGAACGTTAAGCGTGCGGACCCTATGGGTTCGAGAACTATGTAGACATGACCGAGACACCTCTCCGGTCAATAACCAATAGCAGAACCTGGATACTCATATTGTCTCCCACATATTCTACGAAGATCTTTATCGGTCGAACCGTTATGATAACATACATTATTCCCTTTGTCAACGGTATGTTACTTGCCCGAGATTCGATCATCGGTATCTTCATACCTATTTCAATCTCGTTACCGGCAAGTCTCTTTACTCGTTCCGTAATGCATCCTCCCGCAACAAACTCATTAGTCACATTGCTTGCAATGCTTCTTATGATGAGCATTACCGGGAGGGCCCAGAGATACCTCTTCGATACTCGGAGGGACAAATCATAATCTCGATCTATGCCAACCCAACAAACAACTCCAGAGATACTTGTAGAGCATCTTTATAATCACCCAATTATGTTGTGATGTTTGATAGCACACAAGGCATTCCTTCGGTATTCGGGAGTTGCGTAATCTCATAGTCGGAGGAATATGTATTTGACATGAAGAAAGCAGTAGCAATAAAACTGAACGATCATTATGCTAAGATAACGGATGGGTCTTGTCCATCACATCATTCTCCTAATGATGTTGTCTCGTTCATCAAATGACAACACATATCTATGGCTAGGATACTTAACCATCTTTGATCAATGAGCTAGTCAAGTAGAGGCATACTAGGGACACGGTGTTTTGTCTATGTATTCACACATGTACCAAGTTTACGGTTAATACAATTCTAGCATGAATAATAAACATTTATCATGAATAAGGAAATATAAAATAACAACTTTATTATTGCCTAGGGCATATTTCCTTCAGTCTCCCACTTGCACTAGAGTCAATCATCTAGATTACATTGTAATGATTCTAACACCCATGGAGTCTTGGTGCTGATCATGTTTTGCTCGTGGAAGAGGCCTAGTCAACAGGTCTGCAATATTCAGATCCGTATGTATTTTGCAAATCGCTATGTCTCCCTCCTTGACCAAATCTTGGATGGAGTTGAAGAGTCTCTTGATGTGTTTGGTCTTTTTGTGAAATCTGGATTCCTTCGCCAAGGCAATTTCTCCAGTATTGTCACAAAAAAAAATTCATTGGACCCGATGCACTAGTTATTACACCTAGATTGGATATGAATTCCTTCATCTAGACTCCTTCATTTGTTGCTTCTGAAGCAGCTATGCACTCCGCTTCACACGTAGATCCCGCCACGACGCTTTGCTTGGAACTGCACCAACTGACAGCTCCACCATTCAATATAAATATGTATCTGGTTTGTGACTTAGAGTCATCCAGATCAGTGTCAAATCTAGCATCGAAGTAACCATTTACGACGAGTTCTTTGTCACCTCCATAAACGAGGAACATGTCCTTTTCAGGTACTTCATGATGTTCTTGACCACTGTCCAGTGATCCACTCCTGGATTACTTTGGTACCTCCCTGCTAAACTTATAGCAAGGCACACATCAGGTCTGGTACACAGCATAGCATACATGATATAACCTATGGCTGAGGCATAGGGAATGACTTTCATTTCTCTCTATCTTCTACAGTGGTCGGGCATTGAGTCTGACTCAAACTTCACACCTTGTAACACAGGCAAGAACCCTTTCTTTGACTGATCCATTTTGAACTTCTTCAAAACTTTATCAAGGTATGTGATCTGTGAAAGTCCTATCAAGCGTCTTGATCTATCTCTATAGATCTTGATGCCCAATATATAAGCAGCTTCACCGAGGTCTTTCACTGAAAAACTTTTATTCAAGTATCCTTTTATGCTATCCAGAAATTCTATATCATTTCCAATCAACAATATGTCATCCACATATAATATTAGAAATGCTATAGGGCTCCCACACACTTTCTTGTAAATACATGCTTCTCCAAAAGTCTGTATAAAACCATATGCTTTGATCACCTCATCAAAGCGTATATTCCAACTCCGAGATGCTTGCACGAGTCCATAAATGGATCACTGGAGCTTGCACACTTTGTTAGCACCTTTAGGATCAACAAAACCTTCTGGTTGCATCATGTACAACTCTTCTTTAAGAAATCCAGTAAGGAATACAATTTTGGCATCCATTTGCCAGATTTCATAATCATTAAATGCGGCAATTGCTAACATGATTTGGACAGACTTAAGCATTGTTACGGGTGAGAAAGTCTCATCGTAGTCAACTCCTTGAACTTGTCAAAAACCTTTTGCAACAGGTCAATCTTTAAAGACAGTAACATTACCATCAGCGTCAGTCTTCTTCTTGAAGATCCATTTATTCTCTATGGGTCTCTGATCATCGGGCAAATCCACCAAAGTCCATACTTTGTTCTCATACATGGATCCTATCTCAGATTTCATGACCTTAAGCCATTTATGGAATCTGGGCTCATCATAGCTTCTTCATAGTTTGTAGGTTCATCATGGTCAAGTAACATGACTTCCAGAACAGGATTACCGTACCACTCTGGTGCGGATCATGCTCTGGTTGACCTACGAGGTTCTGTAGTAACTTGATCTGAAGTTTCATGATCATTATCATTAGCTTCCTCTCTAGTTGGTGTAGGCATCACGGGAACGTATTTGTCGGATGAGCTACTTTCCAAATTGAGAGAAGGTACAATTACCTTATCAAGTTCCACTTTCCTTCCACTCACTTCTTTCGAGAGAAACTTCTTCTCTAGAAAGGTTCCATTCTTGGTAACAAAGATCTTGCCTTCGGATCTGTGGTAGAAGGTGTACCCAATTGTTTCCTTAGGGTATCCTATGAAGACGCACTTATCTGATTTTGGTTCGAGCTTATTAGACTGAAGCCTTTTGATATAAGCATTGCATGCCCAAACTTTAAGAAATGACAACCTAGCACTTGATCGTTTAGTATGTTGCTATTGCTTTCTTCATGACTTATACAATGTTCCTACAACTATGAGATTATGCAACTCCCATTTACCGGAGGAACACTTTGTGTGCTACCAAACGTCACAACGTAACTGGGTGATTATAAAGGTGCTCTACAGGTGTCTCCGAAGGTACATGTTGGGTTGGCGTATTTCGAGATTAGGTTTTGTCACTCCGATTGTTGGAGAGGTATCTCTGGGCCCTCTCGGTAATACACATCACTTAAGCCTTGCAAGCATTGTAACTAATGAGTTAGTTACGGGATGAAGTATTACGGAACGAGTAAAGAGACTTGCCGGTAACGAGATTGAACTAGGTATTGGATACCGACGATCGAATCTCGGGCAAGTAACATACCGATGACAAAGGGAACAATGTATGTTGTTATGCGGTTTGACCGATAAAGATCTTCGTAGAATATGTAGGAGCCAATATGGACATCCAGGTTCTGCTATTGGTTATTGACCACGAATAGTTCTAGGTCATGTCTACATAGTTCTCGAACCCGTAGGGTCCGCACGCTTAAGGTTTTGATGACAGTTATATTATGAGTTTATGAGTTTTGATGTACCGAAGGAGTTCGGAGTCCCGGATGAGATCGGGGACATGACGAGGAGTCTCGAAATGGTCGAGATGTAAAGATCGATATATTGGACGACTATATTCGAAGTTCGGAAAGGTTCCGAGTGATTCGGGTATTTATCGGAGTACCGGAGATTTACGGGAATTCGCCGGGAAGAAGTATTGGGCCTTATTGGGCCATACGGGAAAGAGAGAGGGGCTGCCTAGGGCAGGCCGCGCGCCCCCCATGGCCTAGTCCGAATTGGACTAGGGGGAGGGGCCGCACCCCCTCCTTCCTTCCCTTCTCTCTTCCCCTTCCTTGTCTCCTACTCCTAATACATGGAAGGACTCCTAGTTGGACTAGGAAAGGGGGAATCCTACTCTTGGTGGGAGTAGGACTCCCCTAGGGCGCGCCATAGAAGAGGGCCGGCCCTCCCCTCCTCCACTCCTTTATATACGGGGGTAAGGGGCACCCCATAGGCACACAAGTTGATCTACGGATCGTTCCTTAGCCGTGTGCGGTGCCCCCTCCACCATATTCCACCTCGGTCATATCGTCGCGGAGTTTAGGCGAAGCCCTGCGCCGGTAGAACATCATCATCGTCACCACGCTGTCGTGCTGACGGAACTCATCTCCGGAGCTTCGCTGGATCGGAGGCCGGAGATCGTCATCGAGCTGAACGTGTGCTGAACTCGGAGGCCCCGTACGTTCGGTGCTTGGATCAGTCGGATCGTGAAGACGTACGACTACATCAACCGCGTTGTGCTAACGCTTCCGCTTACGGTCTACGAGGGTACATGGACGAACACTCTCCCCTCTCGTTGCTAGGCCATCACCATGATCTTGCGTGTGCGTAGGAATTTTTTTGAAATTACTACGTTCCCCAACAGCATCCACTGGTGCCCTCCATTTCACCGGATACGGCCTAGATCGACGGCGGCGAGCACTTGGGCGGCAGCCGGAGTTCGGCGGGGAGGGGAGAAGGGGCTACGGTGCACGGCAGGGGCCGGGGTTGGTCGCACTCGTCTCCTAGGGACGCACTGACCACGGTGGCATGCTCGGTGACCCTAGGTGTCTTATAGAACCATCTAGTAATCTAGCCATGTTTAGTGTCCCAGTGTGATGATTTTGGCCATCATTCTCGAAAGCATCCCGTGATGCCATTTAGTTAGTAGGCAATCTTATACCTGGTTTTTGAACCCGAGAATCACTCTACCTACTTCGTGTAGATAGTGTTTGCTCGTTCCTTCAGGTTATTAGTAAACTTTGCAATAGTCCTTGAGGTCTGTGGTATATCCTTCTTCGAAATACCATGAACTGCTTACGGCGGAAGTTCCTCGCTGATCCCAAAGATCACAACTATTGTGCTCTTGACGAGTTCTCGATTCAATGTTGTGACCCTGCCAGTTCTACCTTTCTGCATGGGATCCGGAAGAAACATGTTGAACCGTTCGACATGCTAATCCATGCATCCACAACTCAGAAAATCATATTGTTCTTTTGGGTCGTCCCTCTTTAGCTGTTTTCTGGGCCTCGTTTATCAATTGATAGTCAAGGGTATGCATGCATTCGTTCATTGATGCCTTTTACCCTTGTGGTCCGTCAAGCCATTCTATTTAGGAATGACTAGGAGAAACAAACTCTAGTACCTTATCCATTTCTAGGATTTGGACAAAGCAATTGTATTCCGTAGATCAAAATGCCAATCCAACTTTTGTTCTGTTCTACCTTGGAGTATTACCATCTTTATATGAAGAATATCATGGGAATTGCACACCATCCTATGAACCCTTGATGCAGTGACACTTCTTGCCATCATTGTTCATTCCTTAGTTCCCGTGTTATTGTAACCAGATTGCTGACAAGTGAATCATGGTGCGTGAAATCAATACTCCTAGCAACCATGTTGCTTAGTGATTAATGGATGATAATCTCATTCTTAGTGTGTTGGTTATGGAATCATCATTCTAAGATTGATCGTGCTACCTAGTCCATTTTCCTGGTGCACCTTCGATCAATGAGTTTGGATTACGTTAATTCCTTGCTCTTCCGATCATATCGTCTTGCCCTGAAAGCAAGATTGTTCTCAAGTTTAGTAACATATCAGTGGTTCGTGATTTTCTGAATATCTTCTCGGAAGTATCACCAGTTTGTCCCCTAGCAACCATCTTATAACCACCCCTTCTCCAAGAATCTATGTTGGATACCCTGAGCTAGTTGGTTAAGCTAAACAACAACTTGGAGAGTTGGATGATAAAAGCTTGCCTAGCTTAGTTCATTTTAAGGGATATCTTGTATGTGTGTTGAAGAAAGATGGTATTTTCATCTATTGACCCCGTGATCAGTTTATGGACATATCATCTTACCCAATCTTTGATTTGAGTATGGGCTATCGTCAAATCAAATCAGAACCAACGATGTTCTTAATGTTGTCTTACTCGTGGTTGATCCCTCGAGCATGCACCATTATATCCTTTGGTCTGACCAATGCTATCACTTGTTCTCATAATTAAGGAATTCCATCTTCATGGAAACCAGGATGAATAGTCGTTGAGCCCATCGACAACATCCTTATCTCCTCCATGATTTTGTTGAACATTAAGCTAGTGTTGGAAACTTTATAAGCAATGTCTTCATGTTCCGTTCATGAAGCCTATGTTCGAATGAAAGAACTGAACTCTTCAAATTCATGTGCATTTGATGCAATTGGCCGCCGTGAATTCGAGAAAGTCAATCCTGCCTCCTTTGGAACCATCTCAAGTCAGTCATGCATGTGCGAAGTATTCTGTGGTTTGATAGGCTCGCTACCTCCATTTTATGTGTCCCTAGCACACCAAGCCACTGATTGAATTGTTAAAGGAGAAGAAGTTTCTTCATAAGAGCTAATCATATGACTTATGTAAGGACTTCGTTTTCCGCAATGATGGTTTCCCTACCAGAACTCGGTAGTGTTTTATTATAAGACTACTACGTGGTCATGCTTGTCTGGGATAGCATGGTCACATGTATGTAGCAGAACTAGCTCATGTTTTGGAGCTTACTATTGTAGTACGTTTCCCGAGAATCTTGCAATGTTATCTCGTCGAATTGTGTTGCAAACTTTCATTTTTCTTTCTAGACTTAATGAGTCTGGAATATCCTGACACCAACCAGATATGAATCTCAGGCAGATATGATGGTTGGAATGTTTTCCAAGAACTATTGTATCAGTCTCTCTGTAACCGGTAAAGTGGATGTCGTGGCCAACACATCCAGCCGGGAGACCTATTATTGCAGTGTCTTGATTGAGGAAGTTGGCCACCTCCCCATAAGAATTTCATAGGATTTACTCCAGTAGTTACTCCTTATGGATTCTTATGCTCCCGAAGTCCGACATTTTACTTGATGTTCTAGATACCAAACCATATCTATGAATGGGTTACGCTAGCACATCAAGGATAACATTAGAAGCGGAATGCTAAATGTCTCTCGGTCGATCATTCAGATTTCGTTCCCTTGGCCTTGCTAAGGTGAAACCCGAGAAAGTGTTGACTTCCTTTGCATCTGCATTGCCCATCACTATTCATCATGGTAGTAAGATGTGTTGCCAGGATCCTCGGTATGACTGTTGGCAAGACCTTGATGAATATGGAAATGCTCAAGTTCTTGAGAGCATGCTCAGTCAGTTGGCTATATCCTCGGTAACAATCGGAATGTGCCTTCCATTGTCGAGTTGTCTCAAAACCCTAGCTCTCTTTTCAAACTAGGTATGCCATTTCTTGGAACTCTTTCAAACGATCGTTTGTGAATTGCCTTAGCCTGGTATGAAGAGTTTCAATGATCCTTTCCGATAGAGTTCTTTCTGACGTCATCGTGTTGGATGAAGACCTCGAAAGCAAAGACGTCAAGATCAATATGAAGCAATGAATCAACATCTTTGAGAAGGACAGTTGGATCGTGAAGATCGTGTTAGCTTTGTGTCCCCTCTGTCTTCTTACCTCACGTCTTGAATCTCGGGACGAGATTCTTGTTTAGTGGGGGTGAGTTGTCACATCCCTGGTTCTGGAAATGCCCAAGCCTCTGGTGTTGCATCATGTTTACTATGCACAGAAAGTTGAAATGGGGATGAGAGAAACCCCCAGTACCATCTAACTCAACTAGGGTTACTAAAATACTTTTTCAATGAACCTGAAATGCCCTTCTAAAATGTTCATCATCTTTGCCTTGGTCTAGAACCTCTGACAAAAATGGTGCACAATTTGTTAGGACATCATCAGGTCACTTGATTAAATCATATGCTATTTGCATTTGGGCATTTAAATGCTATAAAATAGTTTAAATGCTCAAATAATCATAAACTAAAATGTTTACTGTTGGATATATTCTAAACAATAGCCATGAGTAGTTTCATGACTTTGGAAGTGTCTAGGTATTTTTAGAAAAGCCACAAAGATTACAGAAAAATAAAAAACTGAAACAAAAAGAAAAGAGAGAGAGAAAGGAAATCTACCTAGGCTTACTTCCTGCGCAGCCCACCTGATAGTCCAGCCACCTGGCCTGGCACTGTTAGGCCAGGCCACCAGCACCGTCGTCCTCCTGGCACCAGTCGGCCAGGCGTGTGGCCGGCGCGTGCGCACGGCCGTGCTGCCATGCCACCTGCCTGGCTGCCTCCCCAGGCCACGTCGACGCCGCTTCGACCGCCCTCGCTGCCGTCTGGATCGGGTGGACGTCCTCACTCCCCCTGCTCCTCTCCTTCGCCTCTCCCCGCCATGGCCGCCGCAGCCGCAGCCGCGCCGCCGTAAAGCCGCAGGCGCAGCCACCATGCTCCCCTCGTCTCCCCGTGCTGTCCACGGGTTCTGCCTCCATCTCCCACGCCTCTCCGTCAACTCGCACGATGCCGGACGCCCTGCATCACCCTCTGCACCCCCATCCTCGCCGCCTCTACCCCAAGATCGCCGACGACCTCCCGTCGTCATCAGCCCCTCCCCGAGCTCGCCAAGACCACCGTCAACTCCGCCGTGAGCTCCTCCTTCTCTTCCCCCTAACCTCATAGCTCGAGCGCCCCTAGCACCGATGACCACCCCGGCCAGAAACTTGGCTCCGCCTGCCATGTCACCACCGCAGCCACACCTGCGGGAACCCACAGCCGAGCATGCCACCGTGGTCAGTGCGTCCCCAGGAGACGAACACGACCAACCCCGGCCCCTGCCGTGCACCGTAGCCCCTTCTCCCCTCCCCGCCAAACTCCAGCCGCCGCCCAAGTGGTCGCCGCCATCGATCTAGGCCGTCTCCGGTGAAACGGAGGGCACCAGTGGACGCGCGCTAGCACCAGCTCCTCGCAGATGGTCTTCGCCGCCCATTTGGTCGCCGGAGACGCAATCCCGCAGCCCGCCGCCACGTCTGGCCTCGCTGGCGTCGAGTCGCCGGTGGGGTTAACCCCAGTTGACTAGGTTTGACCCTGTTTGACCAGGGTTTGACCACCTTGGGTCACTGACGCGTGGGGCCAGCCCTGTTAACTAAACCAGTTTAGGTTAAATTAAATTAGGATTAGCCACAGTCACTGACACATGGGACCCACAGGTCAGGGTTCACCTAGACCGCGCCTGTTGACCTGATGACATCATACCGACATCATGCTGACGCAATAATAGACTTTCTGGATTATTTGTATTTTGAAAATTCCAGAAAATAGCTAAACTTCTAAAATTCATAGAAATTCAACTATAACTCCAAATGAAATAAATTATATATGAAAAATGATCAGAAAAATCCAATCTATCCATCTGTACAATTTTCATGCATGATAGAACAACTTATGACTACTGTGTAGGACAAATCATATGAATGACATTTAAACCTTCACATATGGAGCTTGAATTTGAACCTAGGGTTCAAACAAACCCCATTTAATCTGTTGCTAGTTGCATTAGCTCAAAACATAGCATATTGACATGTCATGATCATGCCTCATAATGTTGCATTGCATTGATTGTGTTCTTTCTCTGTTGCCGGTGTTTGTTCCCCCTCAGTAGACGTATATTCCGATGATGAGATCGATGACACCGATGAAGAGCTATACTATATTCAGAAGTGCCAGGCAAGCAAAACCCCCTTGTTCATTCCAATACAATCCCACTCTCTCGCTTCTGCTCTCTTTTACTACATTAGGACAACAACGACATATCTGTTACTTGCTGCGGTAGTTGAACCCCTTTTCATCTGCATGACCTGTCATTGCCATAGTAAATAGGTGAAACCCACTAGCATGAGTAGGAGTTGTTTGAGCCCTGATGTGCCTACTCATTCATGTTTGTTTGTCATGCTTGCTACTGCTTAGAGTTGAGTCAGGGCTGATTCATCGGGGATGAATTGGAGGTGTGCGAATATGTCCTACTGTGTGTGAGCTAAGTGTGTGAACACGATTTGGTAAAGGTAGAGGTGAGAGGCCATGTAGGAGTACATGGTGGGTTGTCTCATTGAAACTGTCCTCAGGAACTGAGTTATGTGTTTGTGATCCATCAACTCGATCTCTGTCCAGGAGTTGCAACTAGTTTCTGGTGTTTGTAGGTTGTGTTAGTAGTCTACCAAGTGGCACCCGGTACAGGTGGTCTTGGGTCAGACTAGGCACCGTGGCCGGGTATGCCAAGCGCCGCCCGTTTGGTGGGCTTGGAACCTTGTACACATCGTTTGGGGCCGTGAGCGACACCCCGGCCGAATCTCTTTTTTTATCTTCTCCACACAATCCCCATCATCATATTCTATTCCACCCATAGTGCTATATCCATGGCTCACGCTCATGTATTGCGTGAAGGTTGAAAAAGTTTGAGATTATTTAATTATGAAACAATTGCTTGGATTGTCATCGGGGGTATAGAAGTTGGGAACATCTTTGTGTGATGAAAATGAAGCATAGCCTAACTATATGATTTTGTAGGGATGAACTTTCTTTTGCCATGTAATTTTGAGAAAACATGATTACTTTGATTATTATGCTTGAAGTATTACTATTTCTTTTATCAATATGAACTTTTATTTTGTATTCATTTGGATCTGAACATTCATGCCACAATAAAGAAAATGACATTATGAATTATGCTAGGTAGCATTCCACATCAAAAATTCTATTTTTATCATTACCCACTTGAGGACGAGCAGGAATTAAGCTTGGGGATGCTTGATACGTATAATTTTTGATTGTTCCATGCTATTATATTACCCCTTTTGGATGTTTATTGGCTTTATTTTACACATTTATACCATTTTTGGGACTAACCTACTAACCGGAGGCCCTGCCCATATTGCTGTTTTTTTGCCTATTTCAGTATTTCGAAGAAAAGGAATATCAAACGGAATCCAAACGGAATGAAACCTTCGGGAGCGTGATTTTTGGAACGAACGTGATCCGGAGAGCTTGAGTGCAAGTCAAGAAGGACCCGAGGCCCCCACGAGATAGGAGGCCGCGCCCCCCCTGTAGGGCGCGCCCCCTGTCTCGGGGCCCCTCGGGCAGCCACCGCCGTACTTCTTCCTCCTATATATACCTACGTACCCTGAAAACATCCAGGAGCACCATGAAACACAATTTCCACCGCCATAACCTTCTGTATCCGCGAGATCTCATCTTGGACCCTTCGCCGGCACTCTGCCGGAGGGGGAATCGACCATGGAGGGCCTCTACATCAACATCCTTGCCCCTTCGATGAGTTGTGAGTAGTTGACCATAGACCTACGGGTCCATAGTTATTAGCTAGATGGCTTCTTCTCTCTTTTTGGATCTCAATACAATGTTCTCCCCCTCTCTTGTGGAGATCTATTCGATGTAAAATCTTTTTGCGGTGTGTTTGTCGAGATCCGATGAATTGTGGGTTTATGATCAAGTTTATCTATGAATAATATTCGAATCTTCTCTGAATTCTTTTATGTATGATTGAGTTATCTTTGCAAGTCTCTTCGAATTATCAGTTTGGTTTGGCCTACTAGATTGATCTTTCTTGCCATGGGAGAAGTGCTTAGCTTTGGGTTCAATCTTGCGGTGTCCTTACCCAGTGACAGAAAGGGTTGCAAGGCACATATTGTATTGTTGCCATCGAGGATATCAAGATGGGGTTTATATCATATTGCTTGAGTTTATCCCTCTACATCATGTCTTCTTGCTTAATGCATTACTCTGTTCTTATGAACTTAGTACTCTAGATGCAGGCAGGAGTCGGTCGATGTGTGGAGTAATAGTAGTAGATGCAGTCAGGAGTCGGTCTACTTGTTATGGACGTGATGCCTATATACATGATCATGCCTAGATAATCTCATAACTATGCACTTTTCTATCAATTGCTCGACAGTAATTTGTTCACCCACCGTAATTCTTATGCTATCTTGAGAGAAGCCTCTAGTGAAACCTATGGCCCCCGGGTCTATCTCTTATCATATTTGCTTTCAATCTACTTTTATTTGCATCTTTACTTTTTGCATCTATATTATAAAATACCAAAAATATATTTATCTTATCATACTATCTTTATTAGATCTCACTTTCGCAAGTGGCCGTGAAGGGATTGACAACCCCTTTATTGCATTGGTTGCAAGTTCTCAGTTTGTTTGTGTAGGTGCGTGGGACTTTTGAGGAGCCTCCTTCTGGATTGATACCTTGGTTCTTAAAACTGAGGGAAATACTTACGCTACACTTGCTGCATCACCCTCTCCTCTTCGAGGAAAACCAACGCAAGCTCAAGACGTAGCACGGATCCATAGTGGTGTAGTGATATGATGTGTTACATGCTAGATCAATGTGACTTAGGATCGGATTCCTGACACGGGTGGAGTAGTTGGCGTCGGGAGAGGGATCGGGAGAGGAGAGCTATGTGGAATCCAGACAAATGATAGGGTCTGGGGAGGGATTTCGATCTAGGTGCGGTACCTGTCCGCTGGATTTGAGAAATGAATTCTAAGGTCCAATGCCGTGACAGCCAAACAAGTGGGGGTCGGTATACGCAAATGAAATACGTGAATTTTGGCCCAAATGACAGGAGCCAAACTATGTGGATATCATGTCTGTTTAGAAGGTTGTTACTGATCCACATTTATTGGGATCCTGGCCCTCACTAATATTCTCACTGTAACATAGCTCCCATGTGGACAGCATGTACTCTCCTATGTAGCTTAGGCGGCGGTGATTTTGATGGCTGGGGCGGTGATGCCAACGACATCTGACAACGACGACGAGATAAGTGGCCGACGACGACACTAACAACGAAAAATCTTCTTCGTCTAATAATCCATGTCCAGGTACGCGTATTATAATGCACAGAGCAATGCAGATGCTTGTAGTGGGGATGAAGATGGACAATGCCTCATGCCGCGAGTGGCCGGTATGACGAAGATGAGATTTGACGTTCAGTGTCCCAGGCTCCCAGGTACCTTTGGCAATGCATGGATAGTAGCTGGCCGGCGGCTCACGACGTCCGGTGGCTCACGACGTCCATACGCAATGTGCGCTTATGGCTGGCCTACATGGAATTTCTTCAAGTGAATTCATGGCAACCGGATAACGAGCTGGTGCACTAGTAAATTGGCTACCCCAATCACAAGGTGCACCGGTGCGCTTGGGCCATGTTCGGTTTTTGGATATAGGCTACACATATGCAGGGGATACGAACAAGCAAAATGCATATGCGCTCCATTAATTTATTTTGTAAATGCCCTCATTTCTATGAAGATGAAACTTTAGCTGGGTTTTTCAAAAAAAAACTTTAGCTGGAAGCATTATTGGGTTGGAAGTATATCTGATGGATAGAGAGATACAGTTTTTTTAAGAGAAGTATATACTCCATGGAAAAACTAGTATATATCATCTCCGTCAAAATGTGTATGTACTTGCTCATGAAAAAGTACTATATATGCTCGCAGCTATATTTTTTTGAGGGGACACTCTATAGCATATACTCGATATATATGAGGAAAAAATGGTATATACTACTCGGGAATGTAGCATTGCAATTTCAAGAAATTTCCTACGCTCACACAAGATCTATCTAGAAGATGCATAGCAACGAGAGGGGAAGAGTGTGTGCAGGTACCCTCGTAGACTGAAAGCAGAAGCATTTGCTTAACGCGGTTGATGTAGTCAAACTTCTTCTCGTTCCGACCGATCAAGTACCGAACGTACGGTACCTCCGAGTTCTGTACATGTTCAGCGCGATGACGTCCCTCGAGCTCTTGATCCAGCTGAGGGTCGAGGAAGTAGATGAGTTCCGTCAGCATGAAGGCATGGTGACGGTGATGGTGAAGTGATCCGCGTAGGGCTTCGCCTAAGCACTGCGAGAATATGACCGGAGGCGTAAACTATGGAGGGGGCACCGCACCCGGCTTGGAACAATTGATGTGTGTTCTAGGCACCCCCTCCCCATGTATATAAAGGAGGGAGGGGGAGGGAGCCAACCCTAGGCACGCCCAAGTAGGAGGAATCCTACCTGGGCTCCTAGTTGGATTCGCCCCCTTTCCTTTTACCGGAGGGGGAAAGAGGGGAAGAGAGAGAGGGGGAGAAGGAAAGAGGGGGGTGGTGCACCCTCCCCTAATACAATTTGGCCTCCTTCCATGGGGGGGGGGGGCGCCATCCCTTGTGGGCTGGTGTGCCTCCCTACGATGGCCCATATGGCCCATATCATCCCCCGGGGGGTTCCGGTAACCCCCCGATACTCCCAGATGTATCTGATACATTCCGGAACACTTCCGGTGTTCGAATACTATCATCCAATATATCAATCTTTGCCTCTCGACCATTTCAAGACTCCTCGTCATGTCCGTGATGTCATCCGGGACTCCAAACAACATTCAGTCACCAAATCACATAACTCATATAATACAAATCGTCATGGAACGTTAAGCGTGCGGACCCTATGGGTTCGAGAACTATGTAGACATGACCGAGACACCTCTCCGGTCAATAACCAATAGCAGAACCTGGATACTCATATTGTCTCCCACATATTCTACGAAGATCTTTATCGGTCGAACCGTTATGATAACATACATTATTCCCTTTGTCAACGGTATGTTACTTGCCCGAGATTCGATCATCGGTATCTTCATACCTATTTCAATCTCGTTACCGGCAAGTCTCTTTACTCGTTCCGTAATGCATCCTCCCGCAACAAACTCATTAGTCACATTGCTTGCAATGCTTCTTATGATGAGCATTACCGGGAGGGCCCAGAGATACCTCTTCGATACTCGGAGGGACAAATCATAATCTCGATCTATGCCAACCCAACAAACAACTCCAGAGATACTTGTAGAGCATCTTTATAATCACCCAATTATGTTGTGATGTTTGATAGCACACAAGGCATTCCTTCGGTATTCGGGAGTTGCGTAATCTCATAGTCGGAGGAATATGTATTTGACATGAAGAAAGCAGTAGCAATAAAACTGAACGATCATTATGCTAAGATAACGGATGGGTCTTGTCCATCACATCATTCTCCTAATGATGTTGTCTCGTTCATCAAATGACAACACATATCTATGGCTAGGATACTTAACCATCTTTGATCAATGAGCTAGTCAAGTAGAGGCATACTAGGGACACGGTGTTTTGTCTATGTATTCACACATGTACCAAGTTTACGGTTAATACAATTCTAGCATGAATAATAAACATTTATCATGAATAAGGAAATATAAAATAACAACTTTATTATTGCCTAGGGCATATTTCCTTCAGTCTCCCACTTGCACTAGAGTCAATCATCTAGATTACATTGTAATGATTCTAACACCCATGGAGTCTTGGTGCTGATCATGTTTTGCTCGTGGAAGAGGCCTAGTCAACAGGTCTGCAATATTCAGATCCGTATGTATTTTGCAAATCGCTATGTCTCCCTCCTTGACCAAATCTTGGATGGAGTTGAAGAGTCTCTTGATGTGTTTGGTCTTTTTGTGAAATCTGGATTCCTTCGCCAAGGCAATTTCTCCAGTATTGTCACAAAAAAAAATTCATTGGACCCGATGCACTAGTTATTACACCTAGATTGGATATGAATTCCTTCATCTAGACTCCTTCATTTGTTGCTTCTGAAGCAGCTATGCACTCCGCTTCACACGTAGATCCCGCCACGACGCTTTGCTTGGAACTGCACCAACTGACAGCTCCACCATTCAATATAAATATGTATCTGGTTTGTGACTTAGAGTCATCCAGATCAGTGTCAAATCTAGCATCGAAGTAACCATTTACGACGAGTTCTTTGTCACCTCCATAAACGAGGAACATGTCCTTTTCAGGTACTTCATGATGTTCTTGACCACTGTCCAGTGATCCACTCCTGGATTACTTTGGTACCTCCCTGCTAAACTTATAGCAAGGCACACATCAGGTCTGGTACACAGCATAGCATACATGATATAACCTATGGCTGAGGCATAGGGAATGACTTTCATTTCTCTCTATCTTCTACAGTGGTCGGGCATTGAGTCTGACTCAAACTTCACACCTTGTAACACAGGCAAGAACCCTTTCTTTGACTGATCCATTTTGAACTTCTTCAAAACTTTATCAAGGTATGTGATCTGTGAAAGTCCTATCAAGCGTCTTGATCTATCTCTATAGATCTTGATGCCCAATATATAAGCAGCTTCACCGAGGTCTTTCACTGAAAAACTTTTATTCAAGTATCCTTTTATGCTATCCAGAAATTCTATATCATTTCCAATCAACAATATGTCATCCACATATAATATTAGAAATGCTATAGGGCTCCCACACACTTTCTTGTAAATACATGCTTCTCCAAAAGTCTGTATAAAACCATATGCTTTGATCACCTCATCAAAGCGTATATTCCAACTCCGAGATGCTTGCACGAGTCCATAAATGGATCACTGGAGCTTGCACACTTTGTTAGCACCTTTAGGATCAACAAAACCTTCTGGTTGCATCATGTACAACTCTTCTTTAAGAAATCCAGTAAGGAATACAATTTTGGCATCCATTTGCCAGATTTCATAATCATTAAATGCGGCAATTGCTAACATGATTTGGACAGACTTAAGCATTGTTACGGGTGAGAAAGTCTCATCGTAGTCAACTCCTTGAACTTGTCAAAAACCTTTTGCAACAGGTCAATCTTTAAAGACAGTAACATTACCATCAGCGTCAGTCTTCTTCTTGAAGATCCATTTATTCTCTATGGGTCTCTGATCATCGGGCAAATCCACCAAAGTCCATACTTTGTTCTCATACATGGATCCTATCTCAGATTTCATGACCTTAAGCCATTTATGGAATCTGGGCTCATCATAGCTTCTTCATAGTTTGTAGGTTCATCATGGTCAAGTAACATGACTTCCAGAACAGGATTACCGTACCACTCTGGTGCGGATCATGCTCTGGTTGACCTACGAGGTTCTGTAGTAACTTGATCTGAAGTTTCATGATCATTATCATTAGCTTCCTCTCTAGTTGGTGTAGGCATCACGGGAACGTATTTGTCGGATGAGCTACTTTCCAAATTGAGAGAAGGTACAATTACCTTATCAAGTTCCACTTTCCTTCCACTCACTTCTTTCGAGAGAAACTTCTTCTCTAGAAAGGTTCCATTCTTGGTAACAAAGATCTTGCCTTCGGATCTGTGGTAGAAGGTGTACCCAATTGTTTCCTTAGGGTATCCTATGAAGACGCACTTATCTGATTTTGGTTCGAGCTTATTAGACTGAAGCCTTTTGATATAAGCATTGCATGCCCAAACTTTAAGAAATGACAACTTAGGTTTATTGCCAAACCATAGTTCATACGGTGTCGTCTGTATGGATTTTGACGATGCCCTATTTAACGTGAATGGAGCTGTCTCTAATGCATAACCCCAAACGATACTGGTAAATCGGTAAGAGACATCATAGATCGCACCATATCTAATAAAGCACGATTACGACATTCAGACACACCATTACGCTATAGTGTTCCAGTGGCGTGAGTTGTGAAACTATTCCACACTGTTTTAAATGAAGACCAAACTCGTAACTCAAATATTCACCTCCATGATCAGATCGTAGAAACTTTATTTTCTTGTTACGACGATTCTCCACTTCTCTCTGAAATTCTTTGAACTTTTCAAATGTTTCAGACTTGTGTTTTAAGTAGATATACCCATATCTGCTCAAATCATCTGTGAAGGTCAGAAAATAACGATACCCGCCATGAGCCTCAACACTCATCAGACCTCATACATCGGTATGTATTATTTCCAATAAGTCATTGGCTCGTTCCATTGCTCCGGAGGACAGAGCTTTAGTCATCTTGCCCATGAGGCATGGTCGCAAGTATCAAATGATTCATAATCAAGTGATTCGAAAAGTCCATCTGCATGGAGTTTCTTCATGCTCTTTACACCGATATGACCTAAATGGCAGCGCCACAAATATGTTGCAATATCATTATCAACTTTGCATATTTTGGCATCAATATTATGAATATGTGTATCACCACGATCGAGATTCAACAGAAATAGACCACTCTTCAAGGGTGCATGACCATAAAAGATTACTCGTATAAATAGAACAACCATTATTCTCTGATTTAAATGAATAACCATCTCGCACTAAACAAGATCCATATATAATGTTCATGCTAAACGCTGGCACCAAATAACAATTATTTAGGTCTAAAACTAATTCCAAAGGTAGATGTAGAGGTAGCGTGCCGACGGTGATCACATCGACCTTGGAACCATTCCCGACGCGCATCATCAACTTGTCCTTAGCCAATCTTCGTTTAATCCGTAGTCGCTATTTCGAGTTACAAATACGAGCAACCGAACCGGTATCAAATACCCAGGCACAACTACGAGAATTAGTAAGGTACACATCAATAACATGTATATCAAATATACCTTTGTTCACTTTGCCATCCTTCTTATCCGCCAAATACTTGGGGCAGTTCCGCTTCCAGTGACTAGTCCCTTTGCAGTAGAAGCACTCAGTTTCAAGCTTGGGTCCAGCTTTGGGATTCTTCCCGGGAGTGACAACTTGCTTGCCATTCTTTTTGAAGTTCCCCTTCTTTCCCTTTCCCTTTTTCTAGAAACTAGTGGTCTTGTTAACCATCAACACTTGATGCTCCTTCTTGATTTCTACCTCCGCAGCATTGAGCATTGCGAAGAGCTCGGGAATAGTCTTTTCCATCCCTTGCATATTGTAGTTCATCACGAAGAATTTTTAGCTTGGTGGTAGTGATTTAAGAACTCTGTCAATGACACAATCATATGGAAGATTAACTCCCAGCTGATTCAAGTGATTATGATATCCAGAATTCCGAGTATGTGTTCACTAACAGAACTATTCTCCATCTTGGAGCTATAGAACTTGTTGGACACTTCATATTTCTCAACTCGGGCATTTGCTTGAAATATTAACTTCAACTCCTGGAACATCTCATATGGTCCATGACGTTCAAAACGTCTTTGAAGTCTCGATTCTAAGCCATAAAGCATGGCACATTGAACTATCGAGTTGTCATCGGCACGCAACTTCCAGGCATTCATAATGTCTGCAGTTGCTGGGGGGTGGCACACCTAGCGGTGCATCAAGGACATAATTCTTCTATGCAGCAATGAGGATAATCCTCAAGTTACGGACCCAGTCCATCTAGTTGCTACCATCATATTTCAACTTAGCTTTCTCTAGGAACGCATTAAAATTCAAGGGAACGGTAGCACGGGTCATTAATCTACAACACAGATATGCAAAAACTATTGGGACTAAAGTTCATGATAAATTAAGTTCAATTAATCATATTACTTAAGAACTCCCACTTAGATAGACATCCCTCAAGTCATCTAAATGATACGTGATCCAAATCAACTAAACCATGTCCGATCATAATGTGAGATGGAGTTAGTCATCAATGGTGAACATCACTATGTTGATCATATCTACTATATGATTCATGTTCGACCTTTCGGTCTTAGTGTTCCGAGGCCATCTCTGCATATGCTAGGCTCGTCAAGTTTAACCCGAGTATTTTGCGTGTGCAAAACTGGCTTGCACCCGTTGTATGTGAACGTAGAGCTTATCACACCCGATCATCACGTGGTGTCTCAGCACGAAGAACTTTCATAACGGTGCATACTCGGGGAGAACACTTATACCTTGAAATTTAGTTAAGGGATCAACTTATAATGCTACTGCCGTACTAAGCAAAATAAGATGCATAAAGATAAACATCACATGCAATCAAAATATGTGACATGTATGGCCATCATCATCTTGTGCTTTTGATCTACATCTCCAAAGCAACATCATGATCTCTATTGTCTTCGGCTTGACACCTTGATCTTCATCATACCGTCATGGTCATCGATGACCCACAAGTATAGAGGATCTTTCGTAGTCCTATCGATAAGTAAGAGTATCGAACCCAACGAGGAGCAGAAGGAAATCACAAGCAATTTTTAGTAAGGTATTCTCTGCAAGCACTGAAATTATCGGTAACATATAGTTTTGTGATAAGGTAATTCGTAACGGGTAACAAGTAACAAGAGTAACTAAAGTGCAGCAAGGTGGCCCAATCCTTTTTGTAGCAAAGGACAAGCCAGGACAAACTCTTATATAAAGCAAAGCGCTCCCGAGGACACAATTATCGTCAAGCTAGTTTTCATCATGCTCATATGATTCACATTCGTTACTTTGATAATTTGATATGTGGATGGACCGGTGCTTAGGTACTTCTCTTCTTTGGACAAGCATCCCACTTATGATTAACCCCTCTCACAAGCATCCGCTACTACGAAAGAAGAATTAAGGTAAACCTAACCATAACATGAAACATATGGATCCAAATCAGCCTCTTACGAAGCAACGCATAAACTAGGGTTTAAGCTTCTATCACTCCAGCAACCCATCATCTACTTATTCCTTCCCAATGCCTTCCCCTAGGCCCAAACAATGGTGAAGTGTCATGTAGTCTATGTTCACATAACACCACTAGAGGAAAGGCAACATACATCTCATCAAAATATCGAATGAATACCAAATTCACATGATTACTTGTAACAAGACTTCTCCCATGTCCTTAGGAACAAATGTAACTACTCACAAATCATATTCATGTTCAGAATCATAGGGGTATTAATATGCATAAAGGATCTGAACATATGATCTTCCACCGAATAAACCAACTAGCATCAACTACAAGGAGTAATCAACACTACTAGCAACCCACAGATACCAATCTGAAGTTTTGAGATAAAGATCGGATACAAGAGATGAACTAGGGTTTGAGAGGAGATGATGCTCGTGAAGATGTTGATGGAGATTGATCCCCTCAAGATGAGAGGATCGATGGTGATGACGATGGTGACGATTTCCCCCTCTTGGAGGGATGTTTCCCCAGCAGAACAGCTCCGCCGGAGCCCTAGATTGGTTCCGCCAAGGTTCCGCCTCGAGATGGCGGCGCTTCGTCCTGAAAACTTTCTTATGATTTTTTCAGGGAAAAAGACACCATATAGCAGAAGATGGGCATCGGGGGGTTGCCAGGTGGCCCACGAGGCAGGGGGCGCGCCCGCCACCCTCGTGGATTGTGGGTGGCCCCCCTCCGGTGCTTTGTTCGCCCAATATTTTTAATATATTCCAAAACTGACTTTCGTGGAGTTTCAGGACTTTTAGAGTTGTGCAGAATAGGTCTCTAGTATTTGCTCCTTTTCTAGCCCAGAATTCCAGCTGCCGGTATTCTCCCTCTTCATGTAAACCTTGTAAAATACGAGAGAAAAGGCATAAGTATTGTGAAATAACGTGTAGTAACAACCCATAATGCAATAAATATTGATATAAAAGCATGATGCAAAATGAACGTATCAACTCCCCCAAGCTTAGACCTCGCTTGTCCTCAAGCGGAAGCTGATATCGAAAAATATGTCCACATGTTTAGAGATAGAGGTGTCGGTAAAATAAAATACGGACATGAGGGCATCATGATCATTCTTAGAACAACAATATATATATTGTCATATGATTTCTTATGCTAAAGTAACAATCTATTCAGAATGTAAAGTATGAATCAGAAACTTCATTGAAAACTAGCAAACTATAATCTCAGTCATTGAAGCAATTGCAATTTATCATAACATCGGAAAGAGTCAATATAAGAGTTTTTCAGCAACCCCACATACTCAACTATCATTTAGTCTTTCACAATTGCTAACACTCATGCAATACTTATGGGTATGAAGTTTCAATCGGACATGGAGAAAGATAGGGGCTTATAGTTTTGCCTCCCAACATTTTACCTCAAGGGTAATGTCAATAATAATGCTTTATGAAAACCCACATCCAATTGGATATATATCAGGATCTTTCCAACACATAGTTCTTGCCAAAGGATAAAGTGTAAAAAGGAAAGGTGAAGATCACCATGACTCTTGTATAAGGTAGAAGACAAAAATAAAAGATAGGCCCTTCGTAGAGGGAAGCAGAGGTTGTCATGCTCTTTTATGGTTAGATGCACAAAATCTTAATGCAAAAGAACGTCACTTTATATTGCCACTTGTGATAGGGACCTTTATTATGCAGTCCATCGCTTTTATTTCTTCCATATCACAAGCTCGTATAAAGCTTATTTTGTTCACACTAATAAGTCATACATATTTAGAGAGCAATTTTTATTGCTTGCACCGATGACAACTTACTTGAAGGATCTTACTCAATCCATAGGTAGGTATGGTGGACTCTTATGGCAAAACTGGGTTTAGGGATGTTTGGAAGCACAAGTAGTATCTCTACTTTGTGCAAAGAATTTGGCTAGCATGAGGGGGAAAGGCAAAATCAACATGTTGGATGATCCATGACAATATAATTTATTTCGGATATAAGAAAACATAACCCATTACGTTGTCTTCCTTGTCCGACATCAACTTTTTAGTATGTCATATTTTAATGAGTGCTCACAATCATAAAAGATGTCCAAGATAGTATATTTATATGTGAAACCCTCTCTTTCTTTATTACTTCCTATTAATTGCAACGATGACCAAAACTATATTTGTCAACTCTCAACAACTTTTATTCATCATACTCTATATATGTGAAGTCATTACTCTCCATAAGATCAATATGATCTTTTTATTTCTTTTTGTTCTTTCTTTTTCTTTTATTCCCTCAAGATCATAGCAAGATAGCAAAGCCCTCTACTCAAAACTAATCTTTATTTTATATAGCTCACGGACTCGATTACATAGATAGGGATCAACACAAAACTCAAAGCTAGATCAAACTAAAACTTCATTCTACTAGATCAAGATATAACCAAAAGGATCGAACTAAGAAAAACGGTAAAGATAGAAGTGTGATGGTGATACGATACCGGGGTACCTCCCCCAAGCTTGGCAGTTGCCAAGGGGAGTGCCCATACCCATGTATTTATGTCTCTTTCTTCGGAGGTGGTGATGATAGAGTTATTGATGCTGGGGCGTTGCACATCGAGCGTAGGAGATCCTCCAACTTGTGGATAATGCCCTTGAGTGCGGTAATATGCTCTTGCAACAAAATATTTTAACGTGTGAGATACTTGTTTTGTATGCGAGCTAGCTCAATCATCTTGAAAGCTTTAATTTCAGTAGGGGTGAGATGATTGTAGTAAGGTTGAAAGAAGCCTTCTTCTTCTACTGTCGGGACTTGCTCCTCTGCGGCTTCCTTGATCTTGCAGCTTCCTCGATTTCCCCGATTCCTTCTCACTTCATCTCTATCTTCATTAGCCAAGCATCATCGCCCACATTGCTGGAGGAGGGGGACGACATATTGCTTTAATCTGCGGCAGAAACAACTCAAAACAAAAACAGAGGATTTCGTCGTGGTACGGTGGTCAAAACCTTTAGGAGATTATATAATGAATTGTTACCGACCAAAAGAAGTATTGTGCAAGAAAATAGTATCCGGAGGGCACACGAGGTGTCCACGAGGCAGGGGGTGCGCTGAGGGGGGTAGGGCGCGCCCTCCACCCTCGTGGATGCCTCGTGTCTCTTTTGGACTACTTCTTATTTTCCTAATTTTTTATGTATTCCAAAACTGAGAAAAATGCTATTAGAACTGTTTTGGAGTCGGTTTACTTACCGTACCACATACCTATTCCTTTTCAGAGTCTGAAACGTTGTGGAAAGTGTCCTTTATGTGCTCCTCCGGGGTTATGGTGTCAATAACACTAGTCTTGAATTTTATGGGATTACCTGAGATATAATGTATAATTCTTTGACCATTCACCACCTTCGGATTTGTGCCTTCGGCATTGTTGTTTTTTATGGCACCGGAACGATAGACCTCCTCAATAATGTAAGGACCTTCCCATTTGGAGAGAAGTTTTCCTGCAAAAAATCTTAAACGAGAGTTGTATAGCAAAACATAATCACCTACATTAAACTCACGCTTTTGTATCCTTTTGTCATGCCATCTTTTAACTTTTTCCTTAAACAGTTTGGCGTTCTCTTAGGCCTGAATTCTCCATTCATCAAGTGATCTAATGTCAAATAACCTCTTCTCGCCGGCAAGTTTGAAATCATAATTGAGCTCTTTAATAGCCCAATATGCCTTGTCTTCTAGTTCGAGAGGTAAGTCACATGCTTTTCCATAAACCATTTTATATGGAGACATACCCATAGGATTTCTATATGCAATTCTATAGGCCCATAATGCATCATCAAGTTTCTTGGACCAATTTTTTCTAGATCTATTAACAGTCTTTTGAAAAATTAATTTAAGCTCTCTATTACTCAGTTCTACTTGACTGCTAGACTGTGGATGGTATGGAGATGCAATTCTATGATTAACATCATACTTAGCAAGCATCTTACGAAGGACACCATGAATAAAATGTGAACTACCATCAGCCATTAAGTATCTAGGGACTCCAAACCTCGAAAAAATAACTTCTTTAAGCATCTTAATAGAGGTGTTATTATCAACACTACTACTTGGAATAGCATCTACCCACTTAGAAACATAATCAAAAGCAACTAAAATATGTGTATACCCCTTAGAGGAAAAAAAGTCCCATATAATCAAAGCCCCAGACATCGAATGGTTCAATAACAAGTGAATAATTCATAGGCATTTCCTGACGTCTACTGATACATCCATTTTGCATCATGCTTTTATATCAATATTTATTGCATTATGGGCTGTTATTACACATTATATCTCAATACTTATGGCTATTCTCTCTTATTTTACAAGGTTTACCATGAAGAGGGGGAATGCCGGCAGCTGGAATTCTGGATGGAAAAGGAGCAAACGTTGGAAACCTATTCTGCACAACTCCAAAAATCCTGAAACTCCACGAAACAACTTTATGGATTTTATAAGAATTTATGGGCAAAAGAAATAGGCCAGGGGGCCCACACCCTGTATAGGAGACAGGGGGGCGCCCCCCCCCCCCCCCCCCCCTGTAGGGCGCGGCCCCTATCTCCTGGGCCCCCTGGTGGGCTTCCGGCGTCCATCTTCTGCTATATGAAGGGTTTTGTCCTGGAAAAAATCATGGGCAGGCTTACGGGACGAAACTCCGCCGCCACGAGGCGGAACCTTGGCGGAATCAATCTAGGGCTCTAGCGGAGCTGTTCTGCCGGGGACACTTCCCTCCGGGAGGGGGAAATCATCACCAACGTCATCACCAACGATCCTCTCATCGGGAGGGGGTCAATCTCCATCAACAGCCGCACAGGAAGAACATATGTTCAAACAAAACAGGCAATATATAATAAACATGCCATTATCCCATATTGCAACAAGCGGCACAAATGCCCTCAAGGAAATATAATGTCTTTAGCACACTTGTCCGCCAGAAGGCGGGCCCCTTTCATTACACCTTCATAATACAGCTCGGGCTTGCGGTGCTCCTTACCCTCCGGCGACCCCTCAGTCATCAGCTTCTCCGCGTCAAGCCTCCCCCAATGCACTTTCGCACGGGCAAACGCCATGCGTGCGCCTTCTATACAGACTGATCGCTTGATAGCATCAAGCCGAGGACAGGCGCCCACAATCCGCTTGACGAGTCCGAAGTAGCTGCTTGGAATCGGCTCCGCAGGCCATAGCCGGACAACTAAGTCCTTCATGGCTAGTTCGGCCGCCTGGTGCAGTTCGACCAGCTGTTTCAGCTGATCGATAAATGGCACCGGATAGTTCGGCGCCAGATACTGCGACCAGAAACCCCTCTCCGCAGTCTTATTCTCCTCGGTGCGGTAGAATTGAGCGGCATCTGATATGCTGCGAGGAAGATCCGCAAAAGCCCCTGAAAAAAATAAGAATTCAGCTTGCCGCTTAGGATTCCTCACATTGTAACATATAAAGAGCTAAGAATACAGAAGGCCTTACCAGCCGCCACTTTCCGGGCTTCCTGAATGTCCCGCGCAGCACCTCGGGCGTCTTCCCGAGCACCTTCCGCAGCCTCAAGAGCTTGGGTGAGTTCGGACTCTTTCCCTTCCAGACTCTGCTCCAAGCCCTCGCTTTTCTTCACAGCTTCCTGGAGCTCTCGCTCAGCTATGATAACCCTGGCCTCGTGTTTTTCACGAAGCGCCTGTTCGGCCTCAGCCTTCTTGTTGGCATCAGCCAATGCTTTCTTTAGTGCCTCGTATTCGGCACCCGCTCCTAGAGCACACATTACTAATATTTTTCATTCTGCACAACCATTTGTTCGTGCCAACTCCAAGACAAATGTTTTCTATATACCTTGCTTGTCTTCCAGTTGCTTCCAAACACGACCGAGTTCCTCCTCGGCCCGTGCAAGGCTCTGCTTTAGTTCGGACACTTCCGCATTATAAGCGGCCGTCCTCTCTGCGGATGCCTGTTTTCACACAAAAGGGTATACATCATTCACATAGGCTCCTGCGAGAGCAGGGGATTTGATCCCCTGCCCGGCTCTGTCGCCTCCGCCGGACAGTGCATCAGGGGCTACTACTCATATTATGACAATTCCTCAAGGGTTTCCTATGAAACATACCTCAAAAGCCTTTATAAGGCCAAGACAGGACTCGTTCAGCCCGCTCTCGGCGGACTGAATCCTCTCAACCACCGCGCCCATAAGGGCCCGATGCTCATCGACAATAGACGCGTTCTTTAATGCTGTCGATAGACCGCCAGGCAGCTCTACTCGAACAGAGGAAGCCGGCGGCGTAGGCAGCCCCCCCACCATCGGGGGTGGCCGCTCGCTCGATCCCGGAACCCTAGAGGTCCCGGGGGCTGTATCCATCCCCGCGTGTCCGGCACCAGGGATACGTCCTCCCTGGTCCGTGTCTTGTCGAGAAGACACCTCGGTGTCGCGCCCAGACTTGGGGGAAGGGGCCTGCGGAGGCGTCTCGCTCGCCAAAGCGTCCAAGCCCAGTGAATCCTCCGACAAGGACTGGCCGGTGCAGGACCTTGCCGGACTGCGCAATATGTAGGCAACAGTCAAAACTACTGTACCCAAAAACGATCACGGACGCATATGCGTCTTCAGATACTTACGACTTCTCCAGGGGCTGGGCCCTGGGATCCCACTCCGGGCTACTATCGGCAGCCGTGGGGGATGCCCCCGGGAGGGAATTTCCCCCCTCTTGGGCGATCCGGCCTCCAGAGAGGTGGAGGCCGTCCTCTTCCTCCCACCATCAGAGTGGGGCTCATCCTCCTCTGCTTCCTCCTCTTCGTCCTTGGACGAAGGATCGTCGCTGGAGTCTTCAGATTTGGCGTCCGAAGCCTCGCAACGGCGAAGGCCACCCCGGGTCTTCTTGACCTTCTTGGAGGCCTCTTTCTTTGGCGCCTTGTAAGGCGCTGGGACCAGCATCTTTGTCAGAAGAGGTCCGGCCGGTTCCTCCGGCAGGGGGGCTGGACAATGTATCTGCTCCACCTTCTTTATCCATCCCCGAGGACACAATAAAGCACAATTAAGGTGTCTCCCGCATGACATGCCAGCTGAAGCATGAATAGACAGAGTATGGCTGTGACTTACCGAGCTTGGAGAATGGGATGATTGATACCCACGATCCTCGGTGGGGCCCGACCATGATTTGCCGGACTTGAAGAGCACCTTCCAGATATCCTTGTGAGAGGAGTCGTAAAGCTCCCGAAGGGTTTG
Organism: Triticum timopheevii; assembly: GCA_963921465.1. Lineage (NCBI taxonomy): Eukaryota > Viridiplantae > Streptophyta > Magnoliopsida > Poales > Poaceae > Triticum > Triticum timopheevii. The sequence goes on from OY997264.1 coordinate 233,745,761, forward strand.
GTACTCGGTCGGATCGAACTCCCACAAGGTACAAGCTCGACGCTGACAAGGGAGAACTAGGGAACTAGCATCACCTGGACTACGTCAACGAGTTTGACGTCCCTATCGACCACGCCCTGAATGCGCATATGGAGCAGTAACAGCTCATCGGACGAGCACCAATTCGGGCCCTTCTCGGGCCAGGACGTGAGCCACAGTGGAGCTTCGGATCTGAACTCTAGAGCTGCCGCCCACTTCTTGCCGCATGGTTCGGTGATATAGAACCACTGCTGCTGCCACTCCTTGACGGAGTCGTTGAAAGCGCCTTTCGGCCAAACAGCCTTGGGCATCTTGCTTACCATGGCGCCGCCGCACTCGGCGTGCTCGCCACTCACCACCTTGGGCTTCATGTTGAAGATCTTTAGCCATAGGCCGAAATGAGGTGGGATCCGGAGAAAAGCCTCGCACACGACGATGAACGTCGAGATATTGAGGAAGGAGTTGGGGGAAAGATCATGAAAATCGACCCCGTAGTAATACATGACTCCCCGGATGAACGGGTGGAGGGGAAACCCGAGCCCACAGACGAAATGGGGAAGGAACACGACTCTCTCATGAGATTCTGGAGTGGGGACGACTTGTCCCGACGGTGGAAGACGGTGGCCGATCTTCTGGGCCAGATACCCGGCTCCCCGGAGCTTCTTGATGTCCTTCTCCTGGATAGTTGAGGCCATCCATCTGCCTCCTGCTCCTGATCTGGACATCTTCGGAAAACCTCTCTTCGATGGAGAAGAAGAGTGCTTGGGCTTTAGGGCTCGAACACAGGGGAATGAGCTAGCGGGAGGAGAAGGCGTGGGAAAAAGAGAGAGGAATCTGACCTCCTTATAGAGGCGATAAAAGCTTTTTGTGCCTCCCCACTTGCCTGGTGGAACCCGTCTGCCTCCCACTCGCTGTGATTAGCGGCATGGTTAGATTACCCATACCCGTATTGATGAGAATCCCGTGATAAGGGGACGTGATCTCTGCTTTGACAAGACGTGTCAAAGAAACCGCCTCGCAATATGCGTTGTAGCTGGTTGTGGGAAAACGGATCGAATAATGATCCGACCATAATGACATGTCACGTCATCAGAAAAAGTTGTCAGCAGATTGCATTTGTGAAATATCATTCTCTCTACGGTGGCGTGTGAAGATCATTTCGCAGATCTGGACACGGTCTAAGTGTTCGATGATTACTTTGGAGTATTCAGAGGAGGAACCCGCCTTGCAATGCCGAAGACAAGACTGCACGCCGGACTCATCGTCATTGAAGCCTGGTTTAGGGGCTACTGAGGGAATCCTAGATTAGGGGGTATCCGGATAGCCGGACTATGTACAACGTCCGGACTATTGAAGCGTGAAGATACAAAACTCAAGACTTCGTCCCGTGTCCGGATGGGACTCTCCTTTGCATGGAAGGCAAGCTTGGCGATCCGGATATTATATTTCCTTCCCTGTAACTGACTCCATGTAAACTCTAGCCCTCTCCGGTGTCTATATAAACTGGAGAGGTTGGTCCTTAGAAGGCCGATCACAATTACAATCATACCATCATAGGCTAGCTCTTATGATTTAGCCTCTACGATCTCGTGGTAGATCTACTCTTGTACTACCCATATCATTAATATTAATCAAGCAGGAAGTAGGGTTTTACCTCCATTGAGAGGGCCCGAACCTGGGTAAACATCTGTGTCCCTTGCTTCCTGTTACCATCGGCCTTGACGCACAGATCGGGACCCCCTACCCGAGATCCGCCGGTTTTGACACCGACAATAAGCATGGGTGAATTTATCATGGATTGCAACAAAGAAATACAATCAATCAAAGAGAAACTACCATAATTAAAGTCTTTGTAATCCAAAAGAGTGGGCACATCACTAGTTAAAATTTTGACCTCTTCAAACCCACTTTTATCAATTTTCTCAACAAGATTTTCACCCTCCGAAATATTGGGACGCCTTCTATCTAAAGTTGAATCTTCTCCAGTCTCCTTTTCATCAATCTTAATTTTACTAAACAAGGAGTCAATAAAAGAAACACCAATCATTTTAAGATCTTCATAACTTTTGCAAAAGAAATCACTAGAAAACGCTTTTTCTAAAAATTCTCTTTTAGCTCTAAGCATAGCGGTTCTTTTCTTACTTGCATCCATAGAAACATAAATATCTTTAATTGATTCATCTACTTTAGGCACAAAAATTTTCATCTTGACATTTTCCACATCATGAGCAATTCTATCAACACTTCAAGACAAATCATCAATCTTATTCAACTTTTCTTCTATGGAAGTGTTGAAAACCTTCTGTGTGTTGATAAATTCTTTAATATTTCTCTCAAGAACAGAGGTATTCCTGTTATTATTGTAAGATTGATTTCCATAGGAATTACCATAATTATTAGAGGAATTACTAGGAAAAGGCCTAGGATTAAAATTACCTCTATAAGTATTGTTGTTGAAATTATTGCGAGAAATAAAATTCACATCTATGGCATCACTATTTTGCTCAATCAAAGTAGACAAGGGCATATCATTAAAATCAATAGGAGCACTTTTACTAGCAACCAATTTCATAAGAGCATCAACTTTTTCACTCAAAGAAGAAATTTCTTCAACCGAATTAACTTTTTTACTAGTAGGAGCCCTTTCAGTATGCCATTATGAATAATTTTCCATGATATTATCAAGCAATTTGGTGGCTTCACCCAAGGTAATTTCCATAAAAGTACCGCCCGTGGCGGAATCTAAAAGATCATGAGAAACAAAATTCAACCCCTTATAAATTTTTTGTATGATCATCCAAAGATTTAACCCATGAGTTGGTTAATTCCTTACCATCATTTTCATCCTTTCCCAAGATTGTGCAACATGCTCATGTTCAAGTTGCTTGAAATTCATGGTCTGGGTTCCAAGGGAAATAATTCTTGCGGGAGTAAAATACTTAGTGATAAAAGCATCTTTGCACTTATTCCAAGAATCGATACTATTGCTAGGCAAAGAAGAGAGCCAAATTTTTGCAGAATCACGCAAAGAAAACGGAAATAATTTCATATTGACCACATCATTGTCCACATCTTTTTTCTTTTGCATATCGCATAATTCCACGAAGGTATTAAGATGGGACGCGACATCCTCATTAGGATTACCGGAAAATTGGTCTTTCATAACAAGATTCAGCAAAGCAGTATTAATATCACAAGTCTCCGCACTAGTGGCGGGAGGAGCAAGCGGAGTGCCAATAAAATCATTGTTGTTGGTATTTGAGAAGTCACATAGTTTGGTGTTCTCTTGAGTCATGATGACCACACAACAAGATTGCACTCAAAAGCAGATCCGGCAAGAAAACGACGAACGAACAGAGAGGCGAACAAAACAGCAAATTTTTGTGAAATGGGGGAGAGGAAAATGAGAGGCAAATAATGTAAATTGCAAGGAGATGAGATTTATGATTAGGAACCTGTTTATGTTGAAGATCCTCCCCGGCAACAGCGCCAGAAATTCCTTTTGATGTCGCTTGAAGCTACGTCGGTATTTCCCCAAAGAGGAAGGGATGATGCAGCATAGCGGTGGTAGGTATTTCCCTCAGATACGAAACCAAGATTATCGAACCAGTAGGAGAACCAAGCAACACAACATAAACAACCCCTGCACACAAACAACAACACCTCGCAACCCGACGTGTTAAAAGGGGTTGTCAATCCCTTTCAGGGTACGACGCTTCAAGATAGGCAAAGGACATGAGGGAAATTTGTAGATGGGATAAATAGATCAAGGAACAAATAACTTGCAACACGGTATTTTTTTATTTTTTGGTTTAATAGATCTAAAAATAAACGCAAGGAAAAAGTAGATCGCAAGGCAAATATATGAGAAAGAAGACCCGCGGGCCGTAGGTTTCACTAGTGGCTTCTCTCGAGAAAGATAGCGAACGGTGGGTGAACAAATTACTGTTGGGAAATTGATAGAACTTCAAATAATCATGACGATATCCAAGCATTGATCATTACATAGGCATCACGTCCAAGATTAGTAAACTGACTCCTGCCAGCATCTACTACTATTACTCCACACATCGACCGCTATCCAGCATGCATGTAGCGTATTAAGTTCATGGAAAAACAGAGTAATGCAATAAGAACGATGGCATGATGTAGACAAGATCCGTTTATCTATCGCGGCAGATATAGATCCCGTCTTTTTATCCTTAGTAGCAACGATACATACGTGTCGGTTCCCTTTCTGTCACTGGGATCAAGCACCATAAGATCAAACCCACTACCGGGCACCTCTTCCCATTGCAAGATAAATAGATCAAATTGGCCAAACAAAACCCAAATATCAAAGAATAAATACGAGGCTATAAGAGAGCATGCATATAAGAGATCAAAGAAACTCAAATAACTTTCATGGTTATAAAAAGATATAACTGATCATGAACTCGAAGTTCATCAGATCCCAACAAACACACCGCCAAAAGACTTACATCATATGGATCTCCAAGAGACCATTGTATTGATAATCAACAGAGAGAGAGGAAGCCATCTAGCTACTAACTATGGACCCGAAGGTCTACAAAGAACTACTCACGCATCATCGGAGAGGCACCAATGGAAGTGGGGAACCCCTCCGTGATGGTGTCTAGATTGGATCTCATGGTTCTGGACTCTGCGGCATCTGGATGAAAATTTCATCGACTCCTCTAGGGTTTCTAGAATATTGAGGTATTTATAGAGCAAAGAGTCAGTCCAGGGGGCACCCGAGGTGGGCACAACCCACCAGGGCGCGCCTGGGCCTCTTGGCACGCCCTGGTGGGTTGTCCCCTCCTCGGGACTCCCCCCAGGTGCAACCAGGGCCTGTTTTGTTCCTTCTGGCCCATAAAAAATCATCATAAATTGGCATGGCATTTGGACTCCATCTGATATTCATTTCCTGCGATGTAAAAAACATGCAGAAAACAACAACTAGCACTTGGCACTATGTTAATAGGTTAGTACCAAAAAATGATATAAAATGACTATAAAATGATTATAAAACATCCAAGATTGATAATAAAACAGCATGGAATAATCAAAAATTATAGATCCATTGGAGACGTATCAGAGATTGACCCCCTCTCAATGAGAGGATCGATGGTGATGACGATGGTGACGATTACCCCTCCCGGAGGGATGTTTCCCCGGCAAAACAGCTCTGCCGGAGCCCTAAATTGGTTCCGCCAAGGGTCCACCTCGAGACGGCGGCACTTCGTCCCGAAAACTTTCTTATGACTTTTTTCAGGGCAAAAGACACCATGTAGTAGAAGATGGGCATCGGGGGGTTGCCAGGTGGCCCACGAGGCAGGGGGCGCGCCCAGGGGGTTAGGGCGCGCCCTCCACCCTCGTGGACTGTGGGTGGCCCCACTCTGGGGCTTTCTTTGCTCAATATTTTTAATATATTCCAAAACTGACTTTCGTGGAGGTTCAGGACTTTTGGAGTTGTGCAGAATAGGTCTCTAATATTTGCTCCTTTTCCAGCCCAGAATTCTAGCTGTCGGCATTCTCCCTCTTCATGTAAACCTTGTAAAATAAGACAGAAAAGGCATAAGTATTGTGACATAATGTGTAGTAACAACCCATAACGCAATAAATATCGGTATAAAAGTATGATGCAAAATGGACGTATCAGTCGTCTCGCCAACTATTGCTTCTACGACTACCGCTATCACTTAGTGATAAAGTATAGCAATTACATGGTGTTTGTATTTTATACAATAAAGCGACAACCATAAGGCTCCTGCCAGTTGCCGATAACTTTTACAAAACATGATCATCTCATACAACAACATATATCACATCATATCTTGACCATATCACATCACAACATGCCCTGCAAAAACAAATTAGACGTCCTCTACTTTGTTGTTGCAAGTTTTACATGGCTGCTACAGGCTTCTAGCAAGAACCGTTCTTACCTACGGCACAAAACCATAACGGTGATTTATCAAGTTTTCTGTTTTAACCTTCAACAAGGACAGGCCGCAGTCAAATTAGATTAAATTAAAGTTGGAGAAACATACACCCGCCATCCACCTTTATGCAAAACTAGTTGCATGTCTGTCGGTGGACGGTCTCATGAAAGCGGTCATGTAAGGTTGATCCGGGCCGCTTCACCCAACAATATCGCTGAATCAAAATAAGACATTGGTGGTAAGCAGTATGACGATCACCGCCCACAACTCTTTGTGTTCTACTCGTGCATATCATCTACGCATACACCTGGCTCGAATGCCACTGTTGGGGAACGTAGCATGCAATTTTAAAAAAATTCCTACTCTCACGCAAGACGTATCTAGGAGATGCATAGCAACAAGAGAGGTAGAGTGTGTCCACGTACCCTCGTAGACCGAAAGTGAAAGCGTTTGCTTAACGCGGTTGATGTTGTCGAACTTCTTCTCGTTCCGATCGATCGAGTACCGAACGTACAGCACCTCCGAGTTCTGCACACGTTCAGCGCGATGATGTCCCTCGAGCTCTTGATCCAGTAGAGGGTCGATGAAGTAGATGAGTTCCGGCACCATGACGACGTGGTGACGGTTAGAGGTGGAAATTGGCAGTGGATAATCCGAATTAGCCGATATTCGTATCCGATAAAATGTTAATACGGTAGAAGAAAATCCGCATCCAAGTGCAAACAAATATGGATACGGATAATATCCGACGTCACTAGGCAGATGCGGACGCGGATGTGGCACAGGAAATAGCCTCGGATACGAATTCGAATTCGGATAAAATCCGTATCCGACGATGTGTTATAGACTTGTGTGTCAGTGTACCTGGCCTTTTCATGTGGCCACGTGCCCACGTCCAGACGTCTCCTTATTCCTAGCCCATTGATTAGCCCAACTAGGAAACTACCCACCGTTCTAGCAATTAGGCATAATAAGCCAAGTACAATCACCGCTGAATTTAAGCCTTTTTCCTTAAACAATGCCTTAGAAGACTAGGGAAGACCGAAGGAGGCTTATACGTGTACGTCTGCATGCCGCCTTGTTCAAGAAAGGCGGACACATCTGAGCGGCGATCTCTTCACGCCGGCGGCGCAGCCCTCCGCGCGACTCATGCGCAGCCTTCTCCGCGCCAATGCTCTCCGCTCGTTTGCTCTGGCCAAGGTAAGTTAGCCGCTGCTCTACACTGTCTGACGTTGATCTGATGGAAGTAAAGTATGAGTCTATCAGTACTTGATAGTCCAGTACTCTAGTTCATTGATCAAAAGCTATATGTGATTTGTTCTATTTCAACCCATCTTTCAGTTCTGCGTAAATCAGTGTAAGCAGATCGGCCATGGTTGCTAATTCTTCAAAGAACCTCCAAAATACACAGGTAGTATTCATTTTTTGTACAGCTGCTGATTTTAGTCTGTAACTTTGTATGATAAATTTATGTTCGTGTAGATTGCAGGAGCATCTCCAGTTGAAATTGCAAGTGGACCAAATGGTAGCAGTGGTGTCGATCAGGATGGAAGTATAAGTGGCACTACTTCTGCCATAGTAGAGAAAGCTGTAACAAAGAAAAATCTCAAGGCCAAAGCCGGGGGAAAGAAGAAAACCTCAAAAGTTTGGACGCACTTCACTGAGATTAAAACAGAGGAAAAGGTGGGTGACAAGGTTGTCAAGAATGTTACTGTTGAGTGCAAGATCTGTAAAAAGGTTCTTGAAGCTGGCAGTAAGCATGGTACGTCACGTTTATGGAATCATTTTAAGGCAAAACATGTAGTGAGCAAGAATCAGGCACAACTTAATCCGACCACATTAGGAGGAGATGTTAATTTAAACACTTGGAAGTACAACGAGGATGCGAGTGTTGAGAAGTATCATATTGCAATTATTATGCACGAATATCCATTCAACTTCTCTGAGCATGAATACACAAATGACTTGATCAGATCATTGTGCCCCTCATTTCCTATAAAGTGCCACAAGACTACTAGGTCAAGGATAATGGACATTTTTCGTAAAGAGAAGCTCAAGATTTTTGATAATTTGTCCTCTTTGAACTGCAGATTTAGCTGCACAATGGATTTATGGACTTCTAATCAATATAAGGGTTATCTATGTGTCACTTGTCATTTCATTGACAATGATTGGAAAATTCAAAAGCATATCATTAATTTCATGCATCTTCAAGGAAGGCATACAGGAGCAAATCTGAGTACTGCATACATGGGGGAAATGGATGGATGGAATATTGAGAATAAGTTGTTTGCTTTGACCTTGGACAATGCTGCTTCAAATGATGTTTGTGTTGACACCATCATCTCTACCCTTAAAAATCATGATTCTCTATTATGTCAAGGCAAGTTCTTTCATGTGCGCTGTGCTACTCATATAATTAACCTCGTTGCTAGGGATGGTGTGAGCACGATTGCATCTATTATAGATAATGTTCGTGCATCAGTTCTTATTGTCAAGAGCTCACCTCAACAACTAGAGATATTTATGAAGCATGCTACCGATATGGGATTATGCACAAAAAAGGGTCTTTCTCAAGATGTGTCTACTAGATGGAACTCAACCTACTTAATGCTAGTAGCTGCCATGCACTATAAACAGGTTTTCCAAAGGATTGCTATTTTGCAACCAGCTAAGTATCGCAAATGTGCTCCTAGTAAAGATGATTGGGATAAGGCAAGTGTGGTATGCTCATGCTTGAAGATATTTTATAATGTTACTAAGCTTCTGTCTGGATCTTACTACCCGACTGCTAACCTGTTCTTTGTTGAGTTCTCTGAGATTAACATTCAGCTCATTGAGTGGATGAATGCCAAGGGCAAGAATAATAACTTCATTGCTGCCATGGCAAAAGCTATGAAGGAAAAATTTGACAAGTACTGGGAGATGAGTAATGTTGCTCTAGCAGTTGCATGCATGTTAGATCCTCGCTACAAGATGAAAGTGGTTGAGTTTTACTACAAAGAAATGTCAGACAACTCTGGGGTTGAAGAGATAGTTGCATTTAGAGAAGTTGTTCAAGAGTTATATGATTCGTATGCTTCTCTTTATAATCCTACAATTGGCACAGGAGAACCTTCATCCGAAGCTTCTCACCTCCACATGAATGTAAATACTGAGCCACGAAAGAAAATGCTAAGTGCTTTTCTAAATGATATAAGTGAAGTAGACCAAGATAAGTCTGACTTGGAGAAATATTGTAGCGCATCCTTGGTAAGGTGGCCTGAAGGTGAATATTTTGATATTCTATCTTGGTGGAAGACCCATGGTTCACAGTATCCTATCCTTGCTATGGTTGCAAGAGATGTTTTGGCTATTCCTGCCTCCACAGTTGCATCTGAATCTGCTTTTAGCGGAGCAGGACGAGTGGTTGACAAGTATCATAGTCGTTTGGACCCTGAAGTTGTTGAGGCTTTGATCTGTACCAAAGATTGGATAAGAGCCTCTAGAAAAGGTACACAAAGATTATTTTTTACGTATTTTACTAATTTTGAAGCACTAATAATTTACTTTTTATTTATTACAGATAATAAATGTGATGTAGCTTCAATAATACAAGATTTAGCTATCATTGATATTGCTGGAGAAGGCGAGCAAGGTGAGAACAATGAAGATGATGGTATACACGGACGAAGTGAATATTATTCTTCATATAAATTATACAAGGCTCATATATTTTATATTGATCTTGTACTTTCTATGTTGCAGGGTGCTTCTATCCCTACGGATGATCACAACGCCTTGGAGATAGTTTGATGCAGGCTGGAGAAATATACATGCCATCTATTCTCTTATGGATGTGTCACTTTAAATTTTCTATTATGGCTACTGCTTCTCTATCTATCTATTTGTGTTACCGGAAACAAATGGTTGCTTTCTGTAGACATTTTATTTATTTTGTTTTAGTATTTTATATCATTGGAACGACTTTCCTATCAGTACTTATCAACGTGGAACATAATAATGTCGTCATATCAGTCTATCGTTCAGTCATTATATACCATCGGAATTTATTATATGTTATTATGTACATCACGTGCATGTACGTGTAGCAACCCAAGGTTATGTTTTTCATAATAGTATGTTGCTACAGTTGTAGGATATTCGTATCCGTGCCGAATTTCAAAATAATCCGATCCGCATTCGTATTCGAGTAGCATCCGATCCGCATTCGTATCCGACAACATCCGTATTCGCATCCGTATTCGTTTTAACAATATGAAAATAGAAGTGCGAAGAGCACTATCCGATCTGTATCCGATCCGTTTACACCCCTAGTGACGGTGATGGTGAAGTGATCCGCGCAGGGCTTCGCCTAAGCACTGGAGAATGTGATCGGAGGCGTAAACTGTGGAGTGGGGCGCCACACACGGCTTGAAACAATTGATGTGTGTTCTAGGCGCCCCCTCCCCACGTATATAAAGGAGGGGGGGGGGGGGGAGCCAGCACTAGGCGCGCCCAAGTAGGAGGAATCCTACTTGGACTCCTAGTTGGATTCGCCCTCCCTTTCCTTTTACCGGAGGAGGAAAGAGGGGAAGAGAGAGAGGGGGAGAAGGAGAGAAGGGGGCGCCACCCCCTCCCCCAATCCAATTCGGCCTCCTTCCATTTTGTCAGGTCGGTATGTATGTGGCTTGTACTATGATCCTTATGATATAAATGAGACACGTATTACTTTGCAAAAAAAGTAAAAGTAAAATATATTGTCAAGAGTTGGCAATATAAATTGCCATTTTTTTGGACCTCCTATATACAAAGCATGCGCGTATGCACCAAATAAATCACACCCGTACTATATGCAGTTTTCGTTGGTGGATAGAAGAGTTCTGTTTTTAGAACCGATGTGAAGAAGGGATAAGATCCTTGATTATAGGATCAATTGCTTGCATGCGCGCGCCAAAACAAGAGTTGCATGCATGTAAGGCAACTAAATGGCGCTCGGTTTGTTTTTTAATCGTTAGTGGGTATCTAGTAATGGATTAAACTCTTTTACCATACACACCTGCATCATCTCCTCTCTGCGGCTCTAACCGCTTCTCGTAGTAAAAAATACCAACTAATGTGGTAATGGATTGCATGCATGGCACTATGACCCAATAATTAACAATGGTAAACAATAACCACATGTATGCTAGGGGGACTAAAACTATTACGGTGTCGTGTAGCACTCCTGGATCTAGTAAAGCATACACGACGTCGGTGGACCCTCTGGTAATTGGCTACCACCTATTAATTAACATGATAAAAAATTCAATTATAAAATTACATTTGTCGGTACTTTGACTTAAAAATTACGCATAGTAATATCCATTGTGAAAAGTAATAAGCACTTGAAGAAATAGTAATCGAATTAACTAGGTTACTACTCCACGCATATCTCCGCCCCGCACCATAATTTGAGCACATAGTAAAAATTCATTCAAAGAATGGTAACCAAACAATTCACTTACTAGTATCTTTTGTTGCGGGGTAGCCAGTTACTATTATTGACTAGGCAGATAAACAATGGTAAAAAGGTAGCACTTTCTAGTCTAGTAGTAAAAGGAGGCATGTGATGGGTCGCTCATGCCAAACCAGCAAATCGGTCCTGGTTCTTTCCGTGTACTGGTAAAACTACTGGAAAACATGGCAACAGCTGCAAAAGCTTACTGATCATGCATTGGTCTCTAATTAGCTAACCTGAACATCAAACATAGTAATGATGGGACGAATGCATGCTCATACGGTCTGTACCTCTACACAATCATAATACATCCACATTTAGCAGTAAGACATTGTGTGGTCAAGTAATACGTCATGACAACAATGCTTCTGAAAGTTTCAATGGTGAATTTAAGGTAAAGTTCAATTCTTTAGCCGTAAATTAGAATTTGCAAATCATCTTTACTGCAAATAATAACTTTTTTGCAGGGTGTAAAAATATTTACTTTGAATATTTTGAATTTTAATTTCTAATAATTGTTGATGTATAAGTAGTAATTGTTAGTAGTAATCTCGATTAGTTAGTTGCATGTATGTAGTTAGCTTGTTAGTGGCCGGATGCCAAAGGAAAGCTAGCGCGCACTCGGTATGGATGCATGCAGGTCGTTGGTGCAATAGACGCGGGGCGCGCTGGCCATGGCTCGGATGAAGACCGGATCGTGCGCATGAGTGAACGGGTCACATAAGAGAAAGCCGGCTCAGCAGGAGCTCGTGCGTGGCGTGCGCGCGAGGGTCGCATGAGCAGTTAGGCAGCGTCTGTGTCTATTAAACTCATTGTAATCGCGTTGATTCGGTTTGAGCCGAGAGGAAGCAATACAAGAGAGGAAAAAAGGCCCCGGCGTTCGTCACCGCGGGTGTTTGTCGCCCGGCAAAATCGTCTCCTTGTATTCTTGTGATTGTTTGTCGATCCTCGGTTCCAACAATTGGTATCATGAGCTGGTTCATTTTGGGCGTCGTTCTCTTTGTCGGAGGCGTGCCGGGGGTGGCGGAGTTCGCCGGCGGCTCCACGATGCTCCGGGCCCTGTGACGGTCTATGGAGGTGCGCGGCGCGGCAAGGAGGCCGCGGTGGCTGCGGCGGCACGGTGAGGAGGCCGCGGAGGACCTGCGTGGTGGCGGCTTCAACGACACACATCGGCATGGCAATAAGCCGTGGCGGCGAGCCGAGTGCGACCGGTGCATGTTATGGGTGCGCACTGGACCCGCCAGGCGCGTCGGGACCGCGGGCGCGCGTACGAGCGTGCGGTTGACGTTGGGAGGAGGCGTATGTCGCCGTTGTGCTCGAGTCCATGCTCAAGTTCGGCTACATCCTTCCAGCAATTGTCGCTGGCGGCTACCATGGCGGACGCGGAGGCGGCGCGCGGTGAGCGTTTGGTGTGGTCGGGCTCGTCGGGTGCGAGCGGGACGTGCGGGACGCACTGGTGCGGTCGGACTCGTCGGGCGCGTCGGGTGCGCGCGGACGTGCGGGACACACTGGTGCGGTCGGGCTTGTCGGGCGCGTCGGGTGCGCGCGGGACGTGCGGGACTCACTGGTGCGGTCGGGCTCGTCAGGCGCGTCGGATGCGCGCGGGACGTGCGGGGCGCCGAAGGGACGCCAGGCGTGTGTCATCGTAGAAGACGGCGTATGGTCGCCAAAGAAGGTGGAGAGGTTGCAGCATTCGTGCGGAGATGATGCATGCTGTGTAGTTCGCGTCGAGTGTGGAGGCCACGGCGGCGGCCGTGGGAATGACGACGTCGATGGGAGCAGCCACGTTCACTCCGGCAGGCGAGCGTACGGCGGCCCCGAAGACGAAGAAGGGACATTCCCGGTAGCAGCTCCGGCGACGGAAAGTCAAGATTAAGGAGGAAAATGTTAGTAGTAATCTTGATTAGTTAGTTGCATGTATGTAGTTAGCTGGTTAGTGGCCGGCTGTTGAGGAAAGCTAGCGCGCACTAGACGCGCAATAGACGCGGTGCGCGCTGGGCATGGCTCGGATGAAGACCGGATCGTGCGCATGAGTGAACGGGTCACATAAGAGGAAGCCGGCTCAGCAGGAGCTCGTGCGTGGCGTGCGTGCGAGGGTCGCATCAGCAGTTAGGCAGCGTCTGTGTCTATTAAACTCATTGTAATCGCGTTGATTCGGTTTGAGCCGAGAGGAAGCAATACAAGAGAGGAAAAAAGGCCGCGATGTTCGTCGCCGCGGGTGTTTGTCGGCCGGCAAAATCATCTCCTTGTATTCTTGTGATTGTTTGTCGATCCTCGGTTCCAACAATAAGGCTGGTTGTAATGGGGAGTATCATATATTAGTATCATGCATATGATACTAGTGTATGATATTACCTCCCTAATGCATAGTATCATATATTAGTATCATGTTGTACTCTATTTATTGCCATGCATGACACAAAGTAGCATAGCATTTAACATGATACGGTATCATGATATGATACTACACCCTCTCTTTCTTCATTTAATGCTATGCCACCTCATCAAAATTGCCTAGTTGGCATGCATGATACTAGCTATGATACTACCATTACGACCAGCCTAATGACCTCAACACTAGGAATGCACAAGAAAATATAAAAGAGCAACTTAATAAAGGCAGAAAAAATCAATTGGTCATGGGTGTGTGTAGTGTGAATTAAATTGTCAAATCCTTGTCTGGTGCAAAACATATGGTAATTATATTACCACATCTTCTATATTCTTTACTAGAATTAGATTCTTATACTAGTTCTCTTTAAGCGTATGCACATGCATATACTTAGGGAAACGTTTGTGCTCGGTGCGCCGGCCGAAAATTGGGCCGGTCGCACGCGAGCCGCATTGATCGATAAAGAATCGTGCGTACTAAACGCACCCGCGCTGCTTCTATCGAGACCTTATCCTCTCGTGTGTTCCTCGTCCTCTCGTGTGTCCCCTGGTTCTTCTTCCTCATGAGAAAAAGCCCCTGCCCATCTAATTCCTCTCTCAAACTTCTCTCTCTCGCGTGACCGTGCCATGCGGCCGACGGCGAGCTCCTGCAGCGACGGGCGACATATGCTTGTGAGCGTGGCCGCCCAAGTCTCCTTTGCCGCTGCGAGCTGTGATGACGATGGCGGCTTGCTAGAACCACAACCGTGGCGAGCTGCGACGGCCACTGCGCGGCGAGATGAAACGGCGACGCTCACGGCCGCGGGACGGGACTACTGCTGCCAGAAGCTGCAACCTCATCATGGGGAGCTGCAAACAGCCGACGCCGAGAGCTGCAACCTCCTGTCGACGGAGCATCAAGGCTCGTCGGCCACCATGGTCATCGTCGATTTGCTACAACTGGTGTCCAAATTTGCTACAACCTGTGTCCAAATTTGCGACGGCCACTGCAGGGCGAGCTGCAATGGCGACGCGCACGGCCGCTGGATGCTGGGACTATGGTGCCAGAAGCTGGAACCTATTCGTGGGGAGCTGCAACCGGCAACGCCGGGAGCTACAACCTCCTGTCGATGGAGCACCAGGTCTCGCTGGCCACCACGGTGATCATCGATTTTTGTTACAACCGTCTCAAATTTTGCTACAACATGTGTATTTGCATTTTGCTACAAGATGTGTATTTGCATTTTGCTACATAACCACCGTCAGGAATTCACACGCGTGCTACAACCAGCACTTCCAATTGCTGCAACCGCAGCAGTGCAACCTACAACCGGCATCGCGACTCAGCGTCGAAGATGATTTTATGTTGGAACCATTGCTCGATTTTGCTGGAAGGGTGCTCGTTTTTGTTGGAACAGGTGACCTTGCAACGATGAGATGCGACCGACGAGCTGTGGCATCAGGCGTGAGCGGCAACGAGCAGGCCGGCGACCTGTGGCCTTCCCATCGGAGCTGCAGTCGTCGCCATCGGAGTTACAGCCACGAGTGCCGATGTTACATGCGTGGAGCTGGCAACCGGTGGCGAGGCTGCGAATGCGGCGGCGACCCATCGGCGGGGGTGGCAACCGGCGGTGCTGGTCGCACTCGCTCGTCCATGGCACCGGCGCCTGCTGCTCTTTTTTTTTCCGCTGCGTTCGCCAGATTTGTTTTCGGGAAGAAAGGCACTGCACTCAGCTTGATCTGACGGCCTCATGCGTTTGGATCTGATGGCTGCGGTGCGACCGTCCCAAAGTTGGGCCGGCGCGCCGGCGCCTATCGGTGCCCATATACTTATGTGATTTACAATTAATGAAACAATTTAGTATTAAATTTACCACATAAAATCATATCGGTTCTGTTGCCAATCATTTCCTAGAGGCAACATATGTCGTAACATTACCATGTGCACAAATAATATACTAGAATTGAAGGACAGAGTGATCAGACTCGGCGGGTAATACAATTGATTAAGTTACTATATTTAGTCAGAAATTTTAGTTAGTTAGTGAGAGGACTACTGTGGAATCTAGTAATGCATTTAATATTATCTATACTACGATTAAAAGAGCAAACATTAGCTCCTTTAAAGCCACACAACAAACTGTACACGGGTTAACCAGGACCCTCCAATTAAATTAAGTTAAACACATCTTACTATTCATATTACACCGATGGTTAGCTAACTAGATCAACGTCTCAGATCAAATGTTCTACCAAGCAGACGCTATGGTCTGCGAATCGTACGCGCTCGGCAATCCTCTATCCCCGCGCCCACCCCGCCTAATTTACGGAAAGCAATTAGTCCGCGATCTCCCTCCCACGACCCCCTTAATAATTGTGGAAACAACCGGAGAGTTTCCTTCTTTCTCTCCACCTCTTTCTTCCAAAAAGAAAACTGCTCCCTCCCCTCGCCCGCTCACCTCTCCCCACGCCCCGTCGCCCCTAGGTTGTCCGCCGCCGCCCCACGCGACGCGGGAGGGGATCTCCCATGCTTCCATCTTCTCTCATCCCCACGACAAGCGCGCGACAGAGGGCGGAAATGGCGACCACCATCTCTCTCCTCTCCCTCGCCCCGCTCCGACTCACCCACAGCCGCATCAACCATCTCCGTGCCCGGTGAGGGCATGGGGAGTAGGCTGCTCTTGGTGCTCGACCGGGCGCTCACCAACGAGCAAGACTACCGCGAGCGCGCCCAGGTGCAGAACAAGGGCATGGAGGCGGACGTCCTGCTGCTGCCTTGGTCTCCACCCCGTCGTCGTTGCCTTTCCCCTTCCTCCTCTAGCCCTGAGACATCTTGCTGTTGTGTCCACCACGTCCGGTCTTCGTCCGGCCATCCGATCTCCTCCTTCCCTCTGAGGTATGCATGAGCAGCTAGATACGTTGTTTCTTCTCATCCACCGCGGCATCAATTCTCTTTCTTGTTAAATCAAATCTATCAATTCCACTAGGGTAGGGATGGGGCCTTCACACGATTTCTTGGCCAGATCCGCCCCTGGGTGTATTGTCTATGGCATGATCATGCATGTTGTTGTGCTCCTTGATTCCATCTTTTGGATGGTATGTGTATGATTGGTGCGCTATCATATCTTGTCTGGTTACAAATTTCGGGTTCTTTTACAATGGATGATGTGTGATAGCTTGGTGTTTTTATTATGGTAATAATAATTAGTACTATGCATCTGAATACCCTTGTGCGTACAATTGTTGTATCTTTGCAGAATTTGATATACAGATTATAACCGCTGCTCTTTGTAGATTTTGTATGAAGGAGAGAAATCGAACCATGGGGAAGATAAAGGTGGCCGCTAAGCCACCCCCTAGGAACCGGATGGACAAAAGCGATATGGTCTTTCCTGCTTATTTTGCGGTCATGGGAGCAGTGATGAATGTCAGGTGATAGTACCATCTTCACATATTTTTACTGTTAGTTGGTTTATACTGGATGGTTATCTATCCATTCAACATTGTAACATGCCTTCATTGTTCTTCAGTTATCAAATTAAGAACCTGATTGGTGAGGCTAATTGTCAAATCTGCCAGGAAAGCTTCAGCACCACTGCAAAATGGTAGGTCCAAATCATACATAAAACTGCATACTGTACCTCCTAACATGGACGTAGATGCCATACTGGTTGGCTCTCAGCTAGAAAATTCCACACCAGGCATCTCATTTGGCTTTGTTCCATCTCAACCTAATTGATTGCAACTCTGGGAACAGAGTATAGCTTATGTATAAATTTCATACAACCATGTCCATTTCATATACTCTTGGTGGTTTAGTCACTCTAATCAACTACTCCCTCCGTTTCTAAATGTAAGTCTTTTTAGAGCTTCCACTATGGACTACATACGGAACAAAATGAGTGAATCTACACTCTAAAATATGTCTATATACATCCGTATGTAGTTTGTAGTGAAATCTCTAAAAAGACTTACATTTAGGAACAGAGGGAGTATATTATAATAGAGCATAGCTGATGTCGTAGCTCATGCAGGGTTATATATGGACTCGGTTGCCATTAAATGATGTCTGTAAGATGGAAATCAATCAATAGCATCCATGCCATCATCTCCCCATATACACTTGTACTGAACACCAAACATGGCTGCTACTTTGATTCAGAACGGGTCTTTCCTAATTCACTTGATCAAAGCATTGTACTATACTGCTACCCGGCGTGAAAACAAAAACTTAGATTTTGTACATTTCCTTTGCTATTTCCCAGTTCTCTAAATCCCGGTTTTTATTTGATTAATCGGTGAGGCAAAGCTTATGCTTCCATTTCAAAATCATAGTTTTCTGTTTTCAAAATCATAGAAAATCCATGGCATCTCTCAAAAGTCACAATGCTTGTGTGTTCGATGATTTGAAACAAACAGAACACTTTTTGGTCACAGGAGCACCCCTCAGCCTATTGTTCTTAGCACAATCAAAAACAAGGCAAAGCGTTTGGGTCACTGCGGGTGCCAAAAAATTAGGGACAATAACATGAAAGAGTAACTTTTTGGTTATAAGTGTGTCTATTTTAACACAAACCTATTATCTTCTCAGTTAGTCGATATGGCGAAGCTTATGCCTCCTTTTTGAAAAAAAAATTAACTGTTAGAGATATTACCATAATGTTATTTGATTACTATTATGGATATGTGATCATTTACTCTTTTCTTTTTCTACATTTGATGATATATTTCAATTGCGTTGCATAACTTTATTTTACGATGAATACCAAGGTGCAAATTCCTGGCTCTGCCACTGCCTGCATCCATGAAAATTTATGAATAGGACAAACTTTTGTTCTGGTGTATCAAATGCCTTTGAACATCCATGCATTGAGACTGAAATGAATGCAATGATAGTTGGCATTTACGCTTCAGGTATGAGATCAGCTCAATAATTTCCAACTAGGTATCTTTCTTTGAACAAAGGTGTGGATAGGAGTACACGGTTTGAACCCCTCTGTAGAATGAAATTTTTTCATGATACATAGTTCACAATTTTCAGAACTTAAATACAGGTAGGTTCCAGTTGTGATTCCAATGTATAATCTGATTAGTATTTACTCATGTTGCTTTGTCATCCTCTTTGCAAGCGTGTGATTTGATTCTGCATATTTATTTGACATGTCCGGTTGTATTTGGTAACCTATATTTTAGTATTGTACATTTAATCTTGTGATTGCATCTCCATGAAGAATTGTCAAGTTCGTGTGACATATTATCTTGGAAAGGTTATATATGTGATAGGTTTGGCATGCTATTGGAAACTAAAATAAAGGGTCTTGAAATTGTGTCCTTCGGTTTTGGTTATTGATGTTTTGGTTTTAATGAACATTAGTCGAGATGTGCATAGAAGAAACATGAATGTTAGCATCTTGTTACATCGTAGTTACTTTATGGGATATGATTAAGTAACTAATGTAAGACATGCAAATATGTGTCTACTCTTGTAGTTTGTTTCCTTGTATGAAAAATCATTCATGCAAAATCTAACGCTTCAACAAGTTCATATGCTAAATATCTTTTCTTTATTACTTTGTGATATAATGTATGGACATATTATATGTTGGTAATTATCGGGAACATCGTTTCATGTATGGCAGCAAGGAAGGATAAATTTAAAGCTTTGCAGATTGTATGCCTGGACAAGAGTGAGGAGGATAGCTGACTCTACATTGTGTAAATTGTTGTGTATCGCCAGAAGTAGGAAGGATGCATTCCATGCCCTTAATGCATGGGTGAGCGAGTTAGGAGGAAATCACATTGTACATTTTTGAACTAGTGGTGTATCGAGGTCCTGAAGTTCATATAACTATTCTACTGTATTTTCGTTGGTAAATTTGTTTCTCACACATCTTGTTTGCCTCTTTAAATTGTTGGAAATAGCCTATGATATATTTGATCTTCACATTTTTAGCACATTATTTACTTTTGATCGACCATCTTGACATTGTTTGATTGCTTTCCTTCTAATCTTCTTGACCATATCTTACATCTCATAATATATGAGACAATGAGCATATGATATAGTGAACAACTATTGTGATCCTTTATATGTTATCGAAATGCGGATTTTTGACAGTTCATCTATGTGCATGATCCTTGGATAGTGCGCACTAGGTAGGGCTTGCGTTTGGTACTGGTTTGGTATACCTATGATGAGATACACATTTTGTTGTGTCAGCAAAGGATAAATCATCAAGATGTCAGCTCAATGAGTACAAAAATCATATGCACATCATGATTGTAGATATACGAGGACTGAAACTATGAGCTTAGAAATTAAATTCTGAATTATACGTGCGTTGCACGTGCACGCTTACTAGTTACCATATAAGCTAGCTTTTTTACCTTCATTAGCTATAGTGGTGGCAGAACGTAGTGAGGCGGAGGTGCGGTTTGGGGTAGTCGGTAACAAATTTAATTCCATTACCATATATGCAGTGTTTTCTACCATCCTTTGTTGGAGCCACCGAGCGGCGCGGAGTGAGCGATTAGTGAGATATATACTATTGTCTGGGGCATCTAGGCCCATTATATGGCAACTCACATTTGTAGTGCATGATGTATAATACACGCCAAAATGACTTTTTAGATTTGTTTACATGCACTACAACCATAAACGGTCATCGATTGCTTTCAAAAAACAAATATACTATTGTTTCCTAGCAATGACTTTTCAAGCAAAGAGGGTATGTATGTACGCTCTGATTTTTAAGGCATCACATACAACCAAATAATATAAGGCCTGGTCACACTTTTTAACGCCCAATGTTTTTATACAAACTAGGATGATCAAATAATACAAAATGTGACCCAAATTATTATTTTACTTTTAGGAAAATACGATGCATGCTGATACCGACATATGATTTTGTTTGTGCGTACAAATACCCACACACGATTCTTTTTAGTTTTAGGAATGCACATTGTGTGGTATTACCCGCACATGATTTTTTTCCGTGTGTATGTGGATCTAAGATATCATACCCGCATACCCTTTTTTATTATACGCATGCTTTGTAGATATAAACAAAATTGATATACTTTGGACTGTACAGACCCGAACACTACTTTTTATTCCATGTATATTCTATTGAGACATACCTGTAACTGATACTGGAGATATACCGAAAAATTGTATAATTTACATATACCTAATATATGGGGTATGTACATGTACCTAAGATATCGTACACACATACTCATTTTTTAGTACATGTATATGCCTTGAAGACGTATCCAAAAATAATGTAGTTTTAATGGGTACATACCTAATAATGATATACTCTTTTTTTGGGGCGTATGTATATGTACCTAAGATATTATACGCACAATCTATTTTCTCCAAAATATTAACATGACTATGGTGCCATTTGACATTCGTTTCTCCAGAAATGTATAAAACATCAATAAAATATGAATTCTTGTTCTCTGTAAAAAAGTTCACGTATCATGCATGTGACCATTAATTGTTCAATCCCGCTTTCCATTCTAATGTGGGCATTAAGTGTCCATATCAAGAAATAATCAGCAAATAATTCTTTCCTAATGAAACGCCCTAGTACTATTACAAGTGCACATATCTCAACGTGATCCGACGGTTTGTAGGTAAGGTGCCCAGACACCTAGGGGTCCCAAATGGCTATGGGCCAGTTCTTTTGGTGGCTTCTAGAATAAGCTGCAATAAGCTGCCCCTGCCTAGCTTATTCTAGAAGCCCAAACAAATTTATTTTTTTAGAAGCCTAGTAGTTAAGACTTGACTAGTACGATTCTAAAAAGAAAATTTTAGTTGGGCTTCTAGAATAAGCTGGGTAGGGGTAGCTTATTTTGAAAGCCAAAAAAAGCTAGCAAAAGAACTGACCCTATATATATATGAGTGTGTGCGCGCGCGCGCGTGCTTGTTTGTGTGTGTGTGTGTTAGCAAACGAGACAGCGACATATGGGATTAGAAATGTGTTCACAGATGGTAGCAACTGTAAGTGTTATTCTCCGGTCCGAAAAAAAACTGTAAGTGTTATTCAATCATGTTAAAAAAGTGTTACTCGGCTGCCTTTTTGTAATAAACTTTTTTTGAGGAATAATAACTTTTTGACTAATGTACGTGTGTCAACTTGGAACATTCGATGTCGTTTCCATTTCGGTGCCGGTAAAATAGCATCACGGGTTGTGATAGCGGCATTGCTTTAGCCATCCAGGTGGTTTATTATATTTTTGACGCAATCAAAGTAGTCTCCCGGGCTCTTCACTAGACATATTAACTTATGAACTAGACAAACGTAATTCGGACAAACATGATTAACCCTGTAAACACGATCGGGTAAGCTTAGCCATTGATTGTTCGTACGAAGCAAAGACTCGATCCAAGGGTGAAAAACATGGGGTAGATCGAGGACCACCTTTATTATATGTGTAGGTGGGTTGCATGCTAGCTTGCAATGAGACAGGACAATTTTTGATGACGATGATGAGATGAAGATTGGCCAAAAGGTTTCCTTTGCATCGGCAGCTTGAGGCACAAGACTTTAGGTAGCTCTGCTGTTTTTCTGTTGTCTGATTAGCTAGGCTTCGTGAAAGGTAGATAGTACGTCTGCATGTGCAAGAGGTTTCCTGCGCACTGCTAGAGATTTATTTGGTGTAAAGTGCTGCACCCAAGAGAGAGAAAAGAAGATGGACATAAAGGGACGTGCCACTGGTGTTTTCGTCGGCGTTCTGTTTAGTCGTTTGACAGTTAATATTTGTTTTTTAACATAATACAAACACATACGCTCTTACACCGATCGTATCTCTATGAGCACCTTCAAGAGACTAAGCCGGCATATCATCTTAAAATTAACAAAGTCACTACACACACCTTCGTAGTCGACGGGAATGTCTCCTCCCACTGAATGCACATGGCCAGATAACCTAAAATTAATTTAGAAAAATGCGAGCCAAGTTCAGGACTTGAACTTTACTGGGCTGGGGATACTACTATCCTCCTAACCATCCAACCGCAATTGAAAGGTATGCCGGCTCAATTATATGCTCGCCTTTTTCCCAGAGGTAATTAACCCCCCTCTCAATGGATGAATCTTTTTTTAACATAATACAAACACATACGCTCATACATTGATCCTATTAATCCAACCGCAGTTGAAAGGTATATGCGATTGTCTAAAAGGTGCACTTCCTCTCGTGGGATCGAATACTCAGGGTCACCTCTGGGAAAAAGGCGAGAATCCTTTATGCTCCTTTATTGGATCACCAAAAAGATCAATAAAACACTGATACGCAAATCATTATCAATCCGCCTATGTTGAAACCAATTCTTTGAAGCTTCCGGTGACAGCATCTGCTCGCTGCCAGCCTCCAGTTAATTGCCGGACTGCCTCTGAAGTGGCATAAACCACCTCAGCTTTGAGTTGTCGATGAAGATAGCCGACTTGCACTGCAAAAATTTCTCGCTCGGCCAGCGTCCATAGGCTGAATTCCCGCACGGTGCTTACAAAATTCAACTTGTCTAGTTTTGTCAGTCAGACCAGACCGGTCTCATCAGTTGGTCTAGGCGGATGACATGTTCGACTTGACCCGACGATCAACATAACATGCGGGAGTGGGAAATGGACCCACCTAGGCCATGTCACGTCGATAGTGGATGTGCGCCATGATCCTCGCTCATAGTTACCAAAGGTCCCCTCGATCCCCTTGCGCTTTTAATGCCACTATGCGGATGCAAAGACATATCATGCCACCTGATGGAAATTACCTGCCAGTGTTTCATACCCCCAACCTTTATAAGAGAATGGATGAAGCGGAGAAGAGTTTACTGCTATTTGTGAACTGCTTTGGGATTTCCCTGTAGAGGAGAGGATGATGCAGTACAGTAGAGATAAATATTTCCCTCAGTTAAGAACAAAGGTTATCACTCCAGTAGGAGAACCAAGCAACAATTCATTAGCAGCACATGCACACAAACAACAAATCGTTGGAACCCAACGTGAACAAGGAGTTGTCAGTCACTTGACGGTCATGAGCAAGATTAAAATTGTAGGGACAATTGCATTTTTGCCCCTAGTTCAAACGACTTTGACCATTATTTTGAAATAACATGTTGATACGAACTCAGAAAAATGCAAATAAGATATCAGGATGTTCAGAAAACATCACCTACATTTGCATGTAATTTTTATTCCTGAAAAAAGTATTGTTTATACCTTTTTATTTTTAATAATGTTAAAACCATTAATAACCTTAGGTAGTTTAAACAATACTTTTTTTCTTGAATGCAAATGATATACACAGAAAGGTAATGTTTACCTGAACATTTTGATATCTTATTTGCATTTTTCTGAGTACATATCAATTTGTTATGAATTTTCAAAATATTGGTCAAACGGTCAAAGGGCATTCGGGTGACCTTGGAGGAAAATCTAAGGGAAAAACTGAGCAAAGTCGGTAAGTAAGGGCAAAACCCGTGGGTAGGTTTCAACTAGGGGCAAAAATGCATTTGTCCCTAAATTGTATGGTATTTGATAGATAGACCGGACAAAAATAGAAAATAAAATAAATAAAAGAAAAATGCAGCAAGGTTTCGGGTTTTAATATATGATAAAACATAGACCCAGGGGCCATAGTTTTTAGAAGAGGCTTCTCTCTTGAAAATAGCATACAGAGGGTAAACAAATTACTATTGGGCAATTGATATAAAAGCAAATAATTATGATGATCATATATAGGCATCTTGTCTGAGACAAGTAGACATAAATGATTCTGCATCTACTACTATTACTCCACACATCGACTGCTATCCAGCATGCGTCTAGTGTATTAAGTTCATGAGAAAACAGAGTAACGCCTTAAGCAAGATGATGTGACATAGACAAGATAAACTCATGTATGAATAAACCCCATCTTTTTACCCTTAATAGCAACGTACATACATGTCATGTCCCCTTCTGTCACAGGGATTGAGCACCGCAAGATCGAGCCCATTACAAAGCACCTCTCCCATTGAAAGAAAAATCAATCTAGTTGGCCAAACCAAATTAATAGATCGGAGAGAAATATGAAGCTATTTTAATCATGCATCAAAGAGTTTAGAGAAACCTCAAATAATATTCTGATCATAAACTCACTATTCATCGGACCCCAACAAACACACCGCACAAAGTCATTACATCAAATAGATCTCCAAGAACATCGAAGATAACATTGTATTGAAGATCAAATAGAGAGAAGAAGCCATCTAGCTACTAACTATGGACACATTGTTCTACGGTAAACTACTCACGAATCATCGGAAGGGCATCAAGAATGATGTAGAACCCCTCCGTGATTGGTTCCCCCTCCGGCAGAGTGCCGGAAAAGGCCTCCAGATTGGATCTCGTGGTTCTTGAACTTGCGGCAGCGAAAAAAGTATTTCGTGGACTAATCTGTTGGTTTCACGATTTTAGAGAATTTATAGTGGCGGAGTTAGGTCAAATAGAGCCATGTGGGGATCACAAGCCACCAGGGCGCGCCTTGGTGCCTCGTGGGCCACT
The DNA here is from genome assembly GCA_963921465.1 of Triticum timopheevii. Lineage (NCBI taxonomy): Eukaryota > Viridiplantae > Streptophyta > Magnoliopsida > Poales > Poaceae > Triticum > Triticum timopheevii. The sequence continues at coordinate 233,771,131 of OY997264.1, forward strand.
GCTCCATCTTCTCGTCCCCTCTTGAAACTTCCAGGGTCTCTTATTGCGAATAAAATCTCCAAAAAGCCTCGTGGCATTTGGACTTTGTTTGGTACTGATATTCTACAAAACATAAAACAAGCAAAAAACAGCAACTAGCGTTGGGCACTAAGTTAATATGTTAGTCCCAAAAAATGATATGTAATTGCTCGAAAGTGTATATAGAAAATTCAAGATTGATAATATAATAGAATGAAACAATAAAAATTATAGATATGTTGGAGACGTATCAATCATCCTCAAGCTTAATTCCTGCTCATCCTCGAGTAGGTAAATGGTAAAAACAGAATTTTTGATGTGGAATGCTATTCATCCTATATTCTTTTCTTTTGTAGCATGGACATTTGGACTTGAATGATTCAAATCAATAGTCTATGAGTTGACACGAAGACATCAGTACTCAAGCATACTAACAAGCAACCATGTCTTTCAAAATATCAACGCTAAAGAAAGTTATCCCTAGCCCATTGTGCTCAATCACTAATCCACTCATGAAACACACTCAACATTAGCTACATCCAATGCAAAAGTATGACAATAGTGTTCTCTAGTTAGTGCTTTATGAGAGAAGATGAGACTCAAATAAAAGTAAAAAATTGCATAAAAGTAAATAGATAGGCCCTTCGCAGAGGGAACCAGAGATTTGCAGAGGTGCGAGAGCTCAAAGCATAAATTAGAGATAAAATAATTTTGAGAGGCATGCTTTTCCTGTCAGCGAAAACGACCAAGAATTCCCAATATCTTCCATGCATGCTGGACAAATTATAGGTGGTTCACAAACAGAAAATAACATTTATTTCCTGTCCACCATTCTTTCACAATCCATGGCTAGCCGTATCCACGGGTGCCTTCCATACCAACACCTTCCTAGGAATTTATTATTATCATCAAATTATTATTTTCCATTTCGGGATTGGGCATCCCTATCACTTGCCACACTCTTGTGCAATGACAAGTGAATAAACACTCATCATGAGAATAAAATACCTAGCATGAAAAATATTGGCCACGCCTTGCCGCTTCATGAGCGGTACGGGCACACAAAACAAAAATTCATTTTGAAAAATTAGAGTTGGCACATGCAAATTACTTGGAACGGCATGAAAATACCACATATAGGTGGGTATGGTGGACTCATTTGGCACAACTTTGGGTTTAAGTAGTTGGATGCACAAGCAACATTCCGCTTAGTACATAGAAAGGCTAGCAAATAAATTGAGAAGCGACCAACCAAAAAGCGAAAACGGTCATAAGCATGCATTGAAAATAACTAACACTGAGTAATGCACCATGAGTAGGATATAACTTCGTTGCATAACTATTGTATTTATGCGCATGCATAGGGAATCACAAACCTTAACACCAATATTCTTACTAAATCACAATTACCACCAACATGACTCACATATTACTATCTCCATATCGCAAAACTATTGCAAGGAATCAAGTTTATCATATCCAATGATCTACATGAAAGTTTTTATTATATCCCTCTTTGATATCCATCAATTTGGGGACAAATTCATATCTTGTGCAAATTACCATTGCTATTATCAACTCTCAAAAAGATATATGTGAAGCATGAGAGTGCAAATATTTCTTCAAAATTTAATCTTATCAACTCTCAAATTATATAAGTGAAGCATGAGAGTGTATGTATTTCTTTAAAATATAATCTTATCAACTCTCGAATTAATATAAGTGAAGCATGGGAGTGTATGTGTTTCTTTAAAATATAACCACCGCCGTCCTTAAAAAGATATAAGTGAAGCACTAGAGCAACTGCCTAGCTCAAAAGATTTAAGTGAAGCACATAAATAAGTGTGCTCAGTAGAGATGATTGTGACAAACTAAAAAGCTAACAAAGCAAAGACTCATATAATACACGACGCTCCAAGAAACGCTTATGATATGTGACGAATAAACATATAGCTCCAAGTAAAATTACTGATAGTTGGTAGAAGAAAGAGGGGATGCCTTCCGGGGCATCCCCAAGCTTAGTCGCTTGGGAGTCCTTGAATATTACCTTGGGGTGCCTCGGGCATCCCCAAGCTTAGGCTCCTGCCACACCTTATTTCTTCATCCATCGTGGTCTCACCCAAAACTTGAAAACTTCAATCACATAAGACTTAACAAAACCTCATGAGATCCGTTAGTATAATAAAGCAAATCACTACTTTAAGTACTATTGCAAACCCATTCATATTTTATTTTTGCATTATAGCTACTGGATCCTAATTTCTCCATGGCTTATACCCCCAATACAATCCATAGTTTCATCAAAACAAGCAAAACAATGCATCAAAAACAAAATCTGTCAAAAATAGAACAATCTGTAGTAATCTGAACATTGACCATACTTCTGTAACTCCAATTTTTTTGAAACATTAGGACAACGTGGGAAATTTGTTTAACAATCATGTGCAAGAAACTCATAATTTTATCACGCTCCAGAAATTTTTGACAATTCAGCTACTAGACGCAAAAGTTTTTGTTTTTGTACAGAATCAAAGCAACTATCAACCAAATCATCCCAAAGGCTTTGCTTGGCACATACACTAAATTAAACAAAAAAACCAGCCATAATAGTAGCATAATTGTGTGCTTATTGAAAAATACAAAAGAAACAAAAATTAAAAGATAACTATTGGGTTGCCTCCCAACTAGCGCTATTGTTTTACACCCCTAGCTAGGCATAATGCATAGATTCAAGTGTTGTCATCTTTGGTTTTAGTTCCATAGGTGGCCCTCATGATTGACTCATACGGTGGCTTAATTCTAGTTCTAGGGGAGTTTTCCACACCCTTCTTTAATTGAAACTGAAATTTAATATCCCCTTCTTTCATATCAATAACGACACCTATAGTTCTTAGGAACGGTCAACCAAGTATTATGTGGCAAGACGGATTGTAATCAATGCCAAGTACAATAAAATCAACGGGCACATAGTTCCTAGTTGCAAGAATAAGAACATAATTAATTCTAGACAAAGGCTTTTTAATAGTAAAATCCGCGAAGTGCAAATTAAGAGAACATTCATCCATATTGGTAAAACCTAGCACATCACATAGAGATTTTGGAATTGTGGAAACACTAGCACCCAAATCACATAAATCGTTGCACTCATAATTTTTAATCTTGACTTTAATGGTGGGTTCCCATTCATCATATAATTTTCTAGGAATATAAATCTCTAATTCTAGCTTTTCTTCTAAATCTTTCATCATCGCTTCTACAATATGTTTAGTAAAAGCCTTATTTTGTTCATAAGCATTGGGTAAATTTAGCATGGATTGCAACAAAGAAATACACTCAATCAAAGAACAACTACCATAATTAAAGTCTTTGTAATCCAAGAGAGTGGGCACATCACTAGTTATAGTTTTTACCTCTCCAAACCCACCTTTATCAATTCTTTCATCAAGATTTTCACCCTCCGAATTATGGGGACACCTTCTAGCTAAACTTGACTCTTCTTCAGTTCCCTTTTCATCAAGTTTTATATTTATAAACAAGGAATGAATAGATGAAATACCAATCATTTTAATATCCCCATCGTTACTATGATACAAATCGTGAGGAATCACTTTTTCGAAAAATTCTCATCTAGCTCTAAGCATAGCAATTCTTTTTGTACTCTCATCCATGGAGACATATAAAGCTTTAATTGACTCATTAATATCAATCTTGGGTGGAAATTGTTTAGATTTAAGACTTGCCACATCTTGAATAATTCTATCAATGCTCCTAGATATATCATCAAGTTTGCTCAATTTTTCTTCTATCGTAGTGTTGAAAACTTTTTGAGCATTAATAAATTCTTCAATATTACTTTCAAGATCAGAGGGCATCCTATTATTATTATTATTATTATTATTATTATTATTATTATTATTATTATTATTATTATTATTATTATTATTATTATAGGAATTACCATAGGAATTGTCATAATTATTATCGGAATTTTTGGTAAACGACCTAGGATTAAAATTACCTCTATAAGCATTGCTGTTAAAATTGTTTCAAGAGATAAAATTCACATATACGAGATCATTATTTTGCTCAATAAAAGTGGACAAAGGCACATTATTAGGATCAATAGGAGCATTTTTACTAGCAACCAATTTCATAAGCACAACAACTTTATCACTCAAAGTAATAATTTCTTCAACAGAATTCACTTTTTTACTAGTAGGAGCTCTTTTAGTATGCCATTGTGAATAATTTGCCATAATATCATAAATCAATTTCGTAGCTTTACCCAATTTAATCTCCATAAAAATATCACCCACGGCGGAATCTAAAAGATTTCTAGAAACAAAATTTAATCCCGCATAATTTTTTGTATGATCATCCACAAATTTAAACCATGAGTAGGGCAATTTCTTATCATCAATTTCATCATTTCCCAAGATGGGGCTACATGTTCATGCTCAAGTTTCTTGAAATTCATAATTTGATTTCCAAGGGAAATAATTTCCGCGGGAGGAAAATATTTAGTGATAAAAGCATCTTTGCATCCGTGGCAAAGATGAAACAAAATTTTCGCACGATCTCGGAATGAGAACGGGAATAATTTTAATTTCACACTGTCATTATCGACATCTTTTTTCTTCTGCAGGTCACACAATTCTAAGAAAGTGTTAAGATGGGATGGATCATCTTCATTAGACTACCAAAAAATTGTTCTTTCATAACAAGATTTAGCAAAGCAACATTAATATCACAAGTCTCTATACTAGTGGCGGGAGGAGCAATCGGAGTAATAATAAAATCATTGTTATTAGTATTGGAAAAATCACACAATTTGGTATTTTCGTGAGACATCGTGACTACGCAAACAAGGTAACAAGAAAGCACACAAGAAAACAAGAAAAAGTCAAACGGAAAATATTTTTGTACTTTGTAAGACTATTTAGAAGTGGGGGATATTAAAACGAGAGGAAAATGGCAAATAATGTGAGTGCAAGGAGATGAAAGTTTATGCGAAGGTACTTGATAGTTGTTGATGATGTCGCCCAACAACGGTGCCAAAAATTCTTCCTGCTACTTGTGAACTACGTTGGCATATCCCCGAAGAGGGGAAGATGATGCAGTACAATAGAGATAAGTATATCCCTCAGTTAAGAACCAAGGTTATCAATCCAGTAGGAGAACCAAGCAAGAACTCATTAGCAGCATCTGCACACAAACATCTGATCCTCGCAACCCAACGCGAACAAGGGGTTGTGAATCCCTTGATGTCCATGAGCAAGATTAAATTGTATGGTATTTGATAGATAGATCGGAAAAAATATAAAATAAATAAAAGAAAAACACAACAGGGTATTTTTGGGTTTTAATATATGATAAAAGATAGACCTGGGGCCATAGTTTTCACTAGAGGCTTCTCTCTTGAAAATAGCATATGGTGGGTAAACAAATTACTGTTGGGCAATTGATAGAAAAGCAAATAATTATGACGATATCCAATGCAATGATCATATATAGGCATCAAGACAAGTAGACCTTAACAATTCTGCATCTACTACTATTACTCCACATATCGACTGCTATCCAGCATGCATCTAGTGTATTATGTTCATGAGAAAACGGAGTAACGCCTTAAGTAAGATGACATGATGTAGACAATATAAACTGACATATGAAATAAAACCCATCTTTTACCCTTAATAGCAATGATACATACATGTCATGTCCCCTTCTATCACTAGGATTGAGCACCGCAAGATTGAACCCATTACAAAACACTCTCCCATTGCAAGAAAAATCAATCTAGTTGGCCAAACCAAATCAATAGAGCGAAGAGAAATACGAAGCTATATTAATCATGCATAAAATAGTTCAGAGAAAACTCAAATAATATTCATGGATAGATCTGATCAAAAACTCATAATTCATCGGATCCCAACAAACGCAACACAAAAAGTCATTACATCGAATACATCTCCAAGAACATCGAGGAGAACATTGTATTGAAGATCAAACAGAGAGAAGAAGCCATCCAGCTACTAACTATGGGCCCATAGGTCAGTGGTAAACTATTCAAGCATCATCGGAATGGCAACAACGATGATGTAGAGCCCCTCCGTTATCGATTCCCCTCCGGCAGAGTGCCCGAAAATGCCTCTAGATGGGATCTCGTGGTTCTGGAACTTGCGGCGACAGAAAAAGTATTTCGTGGAGTCCTCCGTTGGTTTCACGATTTTAGAGAATTTATAGAGGGAGAGTTAGGTTAAATGGAGCCCGGTGGGCGCTACAAGCCAACAGGGCGCGCCCACCCCCTGAGCACGCCCTGGTGCCTCATGGGCCACTACTCCATCTTCTCGTCCCCTCCCCGTGGTTCTGGAACTTGAGGCGGTGGAAAAGTATTTTGTGGAATCCTCTATTTGTTTCACGATTTTAGAGAATTTATAGAGGCGGAGTTAGGTCAAACGGAGCCATGTGGGCCCCACAAGCCACCAGGGCACGCCCCACCCCCTATGGCATGCCCTAGTGCCCCATGGGCGACAGCTCCATCTTCTCACCCCCCGAAGCTTCCAGGGTGTCTTATTGCCAGAAAAGATCTCCAAAAAGTTTCGTGGCATTTGGACTTTGTTTGGTACTGATATTCTGCAAAACCAAAATCAAGCAAAAGACAACAATTGGCACTGGGCACTGAGTTAATAGGTTAGTCCCAAACAATGTTATATAATTGGTTGATAGTGTATATAAAACATGCAAGGTTGGTAATATAATAGCATGGAAAAATAAAAAAATTATAGATACGTTGGAGACATATCAGTTACGCTACCTCCCCCACTACTTGTTTCTTCTTCCTTCGTTTCGTATCACCATTTCTATCATGCTCCACTACTCTCCTGCTCCATTGTATCCCCGCTCCACCATGCCAGCACGCCCATCTAACATCACTGAGCTACCATGGGCTATAGCCATTAGCTGACCAGGTATGTCGAGCCCATCAATCTGACAAGGGAGCCGCCTCCACCATGCCCATGGACAACGTGCTGTCCAATATGAAGGGCAAGTGGATGTCATCCATAGCACTCAGCAACCTGCTGGACCGCCTCATCACCGGCGGCTACCTTCCCCCACCTATTGTTGCCTTCTCCCATTCTCTGATCATCATGGTTGAGAACAGTTGCGTCCTAGTGAAACCACTACCAAAGCCAGAGCTGAATGAGAGGGTTAGTTTCATCCCTTTTATCATTCGTAGCTTGAGCTTTCCCATCCATCCTTCTCTCCGTGACCTTTTACACTTCTACCATCTTGAGCTCCACCATCTTCCACCCAACTCCATTCTACGCATACTATGCTTTATAACACTCTGTGAAACAGTCTTGTGCACCAAACCTCACTTCGGATTGTGGAGGAGGTACTTCCAAGTGAAGGCGCAGACCAATGTGGACGGGATCCATGAGTGCGATGGGACCGCCATCTACAAGTAGGCCAGATCCGAATAACTGTCCCAGGAGTTATCAAGATCAACAAGAAGTGATAGGTGGAATTATTCTACATCCCAGATGTAGAGATGGAAGACCCACTTAGAGATGGTATAATAACTCCTTTCAGCCGTTCTCGTTCAAATGCCACTCCTGGAGCCCGAGGAACAGTCCTGAAGAGACCTACACTATTAAAAGACTCTGCCACTGGGTGCTTGACTTAACTGGTAGGGGCCAACCTTAATGCATGTGATGCACATGGCGTTGAGCCCAAGTATCCAGCAACTTCTGATCCGGGCTCACCCAATGTATCGATACATCAGGGAGGATGGTTCAACCTGGGAAATCCGGGGTCGTTTCTTGGAGTCCAAGTCCATCCAGGACATGCTTTCTCACCTATTCAAAGGGTAGATGTCAGACTTCGCTACCAAGTTGTCCAATATGGGCTTCTCAGTTTTAGTTATTATCGCCGAGGTACTCACTATTTACCCTTTGCTACCGAAGTCAACTCCAGACTAGCATATTTTTTGATTCAGCTACATCATTCATGTGGGTGGCCAACATCTCTTTACCAAGCCCACATCCCGAGGATGTAGAGGCCGCCCATATGGCGTTTCTTCGATCCGAAAATCGCACCTAAATTGCGCAGCACACAATACACGCCAAGATGGTCATGGTGGACATCGAAGGGGAAAGACAATGACATCGCCTTCCATGAGGAAGAATCTTTAGATTATAGCGCAGAGGTCAACCCTAAAAACTTGACTCGCCAAATCCAAGCGAGGAGGGACAAGGCGAAAGAAGCGCCAGAAAATACACTAAGACCTAGTAGCTAGCAAAGCTGCTCGGCCTTCTTCCAGCACCAGATCTCCAGCCGGCCCCCGACCGGTAACCAAGGCCACCGTTCTATTGGCACCTCCTCAGAAGGTTTGGACTCAGCCCACTGACAACTTTTAAGTTTCTTTCAGCTGGCCCGTCCATTCGGAGTAGGCTTGCTCCTGACACTTCTCCGTCATATCTACTTTTCCTAACGCTTTTCCTTTTATTTTGGACTCTAATTTGCAAGATTTGAATGAGACTAACCTGAACTGACACTGTTTTCACCAGAAGTACCATGGTGTTGTTTTCGTGCAGAAATAAAAGTTCTCGGAATGATACAAAACTTTTTGGAGAATTTTTATGGAATAAAAGAAAAATGCTGGAGCCAAGAACCACCAGAGGGGGCCCCGTGGGTGAGCACAACCCACCAGGGCACACCTCCCCTCCTAGCGCGCCTAGGTGGGTTGTCCCCACCTGGTGGCCCCGTAGACCCTGGTTCCAACACTATAAATTCACATTTTCGGAGAAAAAACCATGGAGAAAGAATTTATCGCGTTTCACGAGGCGGAGTCGCCGCCACATCCTGTTCTTCATTGGGAGGCTAGATCTAGAGTCTGTTTGGGGCTCTGGAGAGGGGGTTCTTTGATCTTCGTCATCACCAACGCTTCTCCATCACCAATTCCATGATGCTCCCCACCGGGAGTGAGTAATTCCTTCGTAGGCTCACTGGTTGATGAGGAGTTGGAGAGATTCATCATGTAGTCGAGTTAGTTTTGTTAGGGCTTGATCCCTAGTATCCAGTATGTTCTGAGATTGATGTTGATATGACTTTGCCATGCTCAATGCTTGTCACTTTGGGCCTGGGTGCCATGATTTTAGATCTGAACCGTTTATGTTATCACCAGTATATCTATGTTTTAGATCTGATCTGGCAAGTTATATTCACCTATTATGTGTTTTGATCCGTAAACCCCGGAGTGACAGTAGTCGGGATACTTTTCGGTGATGACCGTAGTTTAAGGAGTTCATGTATTCACTATGTGTTAATGCTTTGTTCTGGTTCTCTATTAAAAGAAGGCCTTAATATAGCTTAGATTCCAATAGGGCCCCACTTCCACGGGAGGGTAGGACAAAAGGTGTCATGCAAGTTTTTCGATAAGCACGTATGACTCTTTACGAAATACATGCCTACATTATATTTATGAACTCGAGCTAGTGTCATATCGCCCTAGGTTATGACCGTTATATGATGAATATCATCCAACAGATTCACCGATCCAATGCCTATGAATTTCTCTTATATCGTTTTTGCTAAGTTACTACTGCTATCATTACTGTTACACTTGCTACAAAATCATTGCTATCACTATCACTATTACTATTGCTGTTGCTACTACTATCAAAACTATCATAATAGTTTGCTACTAATCACTTTGCTGCAGATAATTAATCTCCAGGTGTCGTTGAATTGACAACTCAGCTGCCAATACTTGCAAATATTCTTTGGCTCCCCTTGTGTCAAATCAATAAATTTGGGTTGAATGCTCTACCCTCAAAAACTATTGCGATCCCCTATACTTGTGGGTTATCAAGACCTTTTTCTGGTGCCATTGCCTGGGAGCATAGCTATATTTGTTGAGTCACTTGGGATTATTATCAAATTATCACTATGAATAATCTGATGGATACTGAAACCAAGATCGTTCCCTCTAGGACAAGGGGAGGTAAGGAACTGCCTTCACACTCTGCAGTTGATTCACCTTCTCTTTTGAGTAGACATGCAACACCACCACATGTTATTAATACTATTATGTTGCAAGTCATTGATGATGCTACTTCTGCTATGAATGATAATCATGATGATGCTAATATGTTGCATGATGATAATGTGCCACTAGGTGAATTTCTTGATGAACAACTTGCTAGAACTCAAGCTTTTGAGAATGTTGAAACATACGAAATTATTGAAACTAATGAAGAGCTTGAAACTGAAAATCTTGAAACACCTATTAGACCTAGTTCTCCTTGATATGAATTTCCTAAGATACCAGAAGATCATGTTATGGATGAGGAGACAACTAGAGAATTTCTTGTTTGCAATGATAGGGATGATCTTAAGAAATTATTATGCAAACTGAAAGAAAAATCTTTGAATGCTAGAATGAAATGTGATCCTAAGTGTGCTACTTCACCTATCTTTGTTGCTGATAAGGATTATGAATTCTCCGTCGACCTTGAGTTAATTACTTTGGTTGAATCTGATCCTTTCCGTGGTTATGAAACTGAAATTGTTGTGGCACACCTTACTAAGTTGAATGACATGGCCACCCTTTTTGCTCATGATGAGAAAATTCACTATTATTATATTCTCAAGTTATTTCCGTCCTCATTAAAGGGTGATGCTAAGATTTGGTATAATACTCTTGCTCTTGGTTGTGTGCGTAGTCCCCAGGATATGATTTATTACTTCTCTAAAAAATATTTTCATGCTCATAAGAAACAAGCTGCCTTATAGGAAATATTTAACTTTGTGCAAATTGAAGAAGAGAGTTTCCCACAAGCTTGGCGGAGGCTTCTCCAATTTCTTAATGCTTTATCTGATCACCCTCTTAAGAAAAATGAAATACTTGATATGTTCTAAATGGACTAACTGATGGTTCTAGGGACTTCCTAGATAGTTGTGCTGGTTGTGCTTTCAGGGAACGAACTGTTGAACAAGCTGAAGAATTAGTGGATAACATATTAAAAATTATCATGATTGGACTCTTCCTAAACCACAGCCTAAACCCACTCCGGAGAAGAGGGGTATCTTATATCTCAGTCCTGAAGATATGCAAGAGGCAAAGAAATGTATGAAGGAAAAAGGTATTAAAGCTAAGGATGTCAAAAATCTACCTCGTATTGAAGAAATACATGGGCTTGATACACCACCACCACCTAAGGTGGTAGAGGTAAATTCTTTAATGAAATTCAATGACAACAATAATCCTTATAATATGCATCCTAGTCAATGCCTTTATGAGTTTGATAATTACATTAGAAAACAAGACCACTCACTACAAAAAAATACACTTCCATGATGATACGTGTTTGCCACAGTAGGTCACATTTTCTGTCATGCATGTACAACGAGGATGATTTTATGACAGAATCAAGATAATCATACCCGTGCTGTCGTAGAAGTGTTCCATGACATATCCAAAATTATCATCACGGAAGTGTCCACTTCCATGATGATAAATGCCGCGTCATGGAAGTGCTTTCGTCAAGGGTGACCGACATGTGTGATCCACCGTTACGGGTCGCTGTTAAGCTATCAGGTTGCTATTACAGGTCGCCGTTAAGATATCCTAAAAAAGAGATCCATAAGGCACATGCAGAAAAGTAGAAGTTCAAATTGTCATGTGATATCATAGACAGTACCTCATCCTGGGAACGAGACCAGTGCATAACAAGGTTTTCCCATTCAATGTCTTCTAAATTTAGCACAAGAGACTTCACCGAAAATTTGTTTATAGACTTGCCATCAAAGTCTGATTTCCCTAGGTAACACCGATACTGCTGCAATGCTTCCTTGAAAAGCGCAAGCAAGCTTTGCTCGTCATGACTATCCAGATTGACCCTCGCCTACTTACAATAATGTAATGTAAATCATTGATGTGTTGAATCAGTAGAAAACATGAAAATAATCACCATGAATAATAGCACTTACACGTAAGTGGGACAGGAAGATGTGAAAATGGTGTTTGTCTTCACTATAATCTTCCCATGATGGGAATATATGCACATAGTCCCTAACAACATTGAAAGCATTGTATTTTAAACTGGGAATAACTGGAATGGGGTTCCAATCTGCAGGAATTGGCCGTCTCTGCAATTGGGATAGGTTTTCGGCCGGTGGACATGCTGTACTTTTTGCTAGAGTGAGATTTTTCTGTGGTACGGCTGGTCCTATGGCAACTGAAATCGGCATACCTTTTGCTGGAGTGCAGGTCCTATGTGGTGGGGCTAGTGGTGTGGCCAGTGAACTTTGAGTACAGTCTGCTAGAGTCGGTCCTACGTTTCGTGTCACTAGATGTAGAGCCAATATAAGTGGGGTGCTATCTGATTTCTCCGGCACCACCATGTTTTTCAAGTACTTTGCTGGTGCTCCTTTAGGTTTGGCAATCACCCTTTTCCTTTTTGATGTCTAATGCACAAGATCAACATTTGAGTGGAAAAACATGGCATGATGACAGATGGAATACATATTGATAATGGATGGGCATGGAATCTTGACATATATGATGAGTAAACTAAGAAGATGGCGGTGCAACAAAGTAGAATAAATGTAAGGCACCTTATGCAAGATACGCGCAATCAATAAAACCTTAACAAATTAGAACAGGCACCTTGATGGGTGAACAGGACAGGCCATCTGCCTTTGCCTCCTCGATGTCAGAATAGTCATTAGGATCATATTCTGAACAAGAATCTACAGGTGGGGAGCGTATGAGTTTCATTGCATCCAGAATGGCACTCAATGCCTTAGTGCCAATTTTGTAAGTCATTGAAGTGTTCCACAACATTCTTCTGATGCGCGGATTCTGATATTCACTGTGATTATGTATAATATCTGAGAAGCATGAAAACATAAATAGTAGTGAGATTATCTTTGTAATGCAGAGGATATTCTAATATAGGGGCGCCCTGTAAACCCTTGTGTGCTATCACTGGATTCTGATGAGAGAGCCCATGTGTGCTATAATATGGTGCGTGAATTAATATAATCTGGCACAAGTACACAAATAAAGGGCTCCAGAAGTAAGGATAGTTGGCAGATGATAGGTTCATTATATACTGTATAGAAAGTTTATTTCCATGATAACAAGATAACACAACAATTAGGCAGATCGTAGTGTTCATAAAAGGGGTACACCATAACCAAGATATATAAATCGGGAAAGTGGAACTTGCCAAAAAATACAGTGTTGTATTGCCGCTAATAATTGAAAGCCTATCGATCACGTACATGCCAACTCTATCAGCTGTTGACTGCTGATGTCCCTGCTCCCCTTCCTGACAAGGAACATATTGTACGTACTAAATACAGAATAACAAAAGAGGAACATGTCAAATAACAGAAGATGAAGCATATTCTTGAGGTTCCGCTTCTTTGCATACAATGTTGGTTGCCCACGCATGATGAATCAGAATGCCCAAAGAAATGCAATTCCATGTTGTCTCTCTATATGTGGCCACATGCATTTGGAAAATCAAGTGGGAGCATTACCTGACCAATTAAATGTGTGTCTATTAACTAATATCAGTATCATATCACAATTCATATTTGAATAAGTAGGCTTTGGACTTTTGATTGGTGTGTTGTTTAGTTTCAAGAGTGGACTGCTGCTAGTGCAACACAAAGCAGCTACACAGATCATAGTGTACATATAATGGGAAAACCGTAATCATCACAAGTAAAATCAACAAAGTGGAACTTGCTGGAAAATATAGGCTACTATTGCTAGTACGGCAAGAAAGGCTTCAGATACCAGCTCTCTTCCACTGATTTTTTAAAGGTGCGGTACTGTTAATATCAGTGTAGCTCTCAAAGGTGACACAGCTCCCCGCATTTCCTTGCTAGTCTTATAGGATTCAAGTGGGCAGGACATTACAATTCCTATTCCTATGTTTAAAAAATCCTACGAATCAAAGAGGCCCCAAGAGTTGAAAGTGTCCATCACAACCGACCGAATAGACCTCTACACTGCAAATGTCCCTGCTCCTCTTCACTACAAGGAACATACTGTACTACTATCATACTCCCTCCGTTCCAAAATATATGTCTTTGTAGAGATTTCCACTATGGATCGCATACAGATGTATACAGATACATTTTAGAGTGTAGATTCACTCATTTTGCTCCATATGTAGTCCATGGTGGAATCTATACAAAGACTTGTATTTAGGAACAGAGAGAGTACTTATTAAAGAAGAACGGAAGAGGAACATGCTAAAGAAGAGCAAGCACATTTTGGATAATAAAATGTTCATTGCGCAGTGCCCACACATGATGAACCAGAGCGCATTAAGAATGCAACTCCCTACTATCTTTCTATATGTGGTGCATGTTCTTCTCAAAAGTAAAGTAGGAATATTAGCTGACCAATTAAACATTATCTGTTTTAGTAATATCAACATCATATCAGATTTGTATTTGAGCAACAAGTTTGGAATTATGAGTGGCACGTTGTTTAGCTTGATGGATTCAGGAGCAGTGCTAAGCAGCTATGATGATGGTACAGAATATAAAGAAATGTCTGCATGCATGTCGCGTGACTTTTGTCATTTGGGTCAGTCGACCATTTCAGGTGGTTGGATGAAGATCCTACATCTCCTAACCCTTTTTCTTCCTCGTCTCTGATTCTTCCCATACAAAACACCACATGGGCTACCGGTCGAACCACCGGCCCCGACCCCCCCGCCCTCCCCTAAACCGCCCCCACTGCCTGTGTTCCACCGCCACCCTCACTCCCCACCCCCGCCCCACCCGCGTCAAGTTTTCTTCGTTCGGTGAGGCCCCGCCACCGCCCCCCACAACCACCATCCCCACCCGAGCCCCTTCCTTCGCACCGACGAACTCCGGCGAGCTCACCAAAATCGACTAACCCAATTTTGAAATTTAGTCTACAGTCATTTAACTAGTGTGGAATACAAAAGGGGAAAACCATAAGCATTGCGAGTATAGTGTTGAGCGTGCCATGGTGGATCTGAAGGTGCAAACCGGACAAAGGCAACTTCGCAACCAATGTTTGCTTTCAACTAACAAGTAAGTGATGGACAAGAAATCAGAGTACAGCAGTGCGATCTATTTTCATGCTATGATAAATAAGTTGAGCAGATACTAGAGAGTACCGCAGATCTAGGAGGGTAGACGGTGGCGGCGGGGAAAATATCCCGACACGGTGGACGAGACGGTCGTAGGAGCGGCATCTGCAAGGTGGACGACGGCGGGGATGAATTGAGAGGGCGGGATGCAAGGATCCCGGTCCGAAGCCGTGGATGAGAGAGGTCGATCTCTTGTAATGGACGACGGCGTCGTGGTATCAGCTCCGGCATGGTGGAGGAGGACGGCGGTGGATGGGGTGGGGGACGGAGGAGGCTGGGTGGAGAGGGTGTATTGGCGCCCATGAAGTACGACTGGGGAAATGGAGGGAGAGAGGAAGGGGGGAACCATGTCTTCAGGGCGCGCTTGTCTCAAATGAGAGGAAATTTACAAAGTTAGCCCCCGTTTAAAATTTCCTACATCACGACAATATTAGTCGTTTGGGGATTGGACGGTAATCTCGCATACACTGAATATTTGCCGACGGAGATTTTGGCCGATGAGAGTTAGTTTTGGCGCCCATCATGTATGAATCAGGGAGGGAGTCGATTTTGGCCGGGGAGACATTGTGTTTTGGCGACCACCGTGTATGAATTCGGGTGAGAGGCGGTTATGTCATGTTTGAGTGAAATTACAAACCTACCCCTATCGAAACCTATCAAAATCGAGCAGATAGGCTTTGTATGTCTGGGATAGGCAGTAATTTCCATCTCGCAGAGATTGGTTTCGGGTGGTTATTGCGACTTTCCCCGCTTTGTTCAAATTTTGCAGAGGAAGAGTGCATGTTTACCGTGCCAACTCAATTCGAATCCAGTTTGTATTCTATTTTTGTTCGGGCAGGATCCATTTTCGATTGGAATTAAATTCTATATACATCATTTTTTATATATACTTTCAAAAGCACAACAAAGAATTCTGCTCCTTTATATGTACATAATATGATTTATAGATACAATGATCTCGAAATCATAAGGTTAAATTCAAAAAATTTAAACCAAATTATGTTCTACTAAAATGTATGGATCAGTAGTATCTATATATTAAATAACATAGATGCACGTGAATTCATATGACTATGCATGTTTGATAGATCAATTTTGGTTCGAGTATGAATTACATGTATCGTCATCTCGAATTCAAATATTTAAATCCCTTTTATGTTGACATTTTCTATACACGCAACTAATTATTTGAATCTCCTTTCACGCCCATCTCTCTCGCATGCTCCATCATGTCGCTATAACTCTCTTTTCTCCAGCTCACCCGCACGCTCACTTCATGTTTCTCCTATTTTCGCAAACATGGTCTCTCGACGTCTCCCTTGAGAAGTATCACACTCTCCCTATCATTATACATTACACGGTTTTCATTATCTCTCACTTCTCTACCGTTCTCTGGTATCAC
This sequence comes from Triticum timopheevii, assembly GCA_963921465.1. Classification (NCBI taxonomy): domain Eukaryota; kingdom Viridiplantae; phylum Streptophyta; class Magnoliopsida; order Poales; family Poaceae; genus Triticum; species Triticum timopheevii. The sequence goes on from OY997264.1 coordinate 233,787,706, forward strand.
AAGGTACCTAAGCTTTCTTTTTCAACGCCACACACACACACACACTCTCACTCATCTTTCACTCTGTCTTTCTCTCTATAGGGTTCTCTCACAGACCCTATACCTTTCTAGATATGACTCATACCACTAAAAGTACTCTCTCCCGCAGACACAACGTTTGTTGCGGTCTCCTTTCCGTCTCCATCCCAGTTATAAAACTAACATTATTCATTTGTTTACCGATCAGACAAACTCCCCCCCTCTCTCAGACACACACACAACTCCTGCTTCGAATCCTCTTCCTGACTACCGTCTCTCTCTCTCTCTCTCACACACACACACACACATACACACACGCACACACACACACACACACACACACACAAAACTCTCGGTTTCGCACCCTCGACTCGTATTTATCTCACAAACATTGAACGACTAGCCTCCAGATAGGTTTATTCATGTGCACACTCGTGCTTCCGCTATCTCGTACATGTCTCTCTGGTGCTCCTTGTATCTATGTAGATTTTTCGTCCCTTCTTGAGACATGCCCTCTCGATCGTGCACATACACACTATCGCCTCATTTTAAGCTGATACCTCTCGCACACACACACTCTTTGTGTCTTTGTCACACATGCACTCCGTCCTCCTCCTCTCTTCCTCTCTCTCTCACACAGCACTTACACACACATGGGTTTTTTGTAACAGCTAGCAAGATGCCCATGCGTTGCACGGAACATCAAGATGCATTTGTATGAGTAGTTTATCTTGTGGGAGAAAAGGATGAACGAGGGAAGGCCTTATTTGCAAATGTGGAGAGGGGTGCGGGTATCCTTTTGCAAAATTGCCATAGTTTCCTTCCTATCCGTCAGATATAAATCGGAAGGTCTATATTGCAGGATGGCAGGCACAACATCATCACCAACTCTGTTTTTTATACGAGTAGATAGAAATTAGAGATATACCACTTCTCGAATCTTGAAACCAACCACATTCCCCCCTTATCTCATCAAAACCACCAAAGGAATATATTTTGAGTGAAACGTAACATATTTTTAGTGATATGCGTATTTCAAAACTAGACTCTTTTTTCTATCAAATCGGTGAATATGTATTAATCTACTTTGATCGTGTGGCAATGCATTGGCACATTGCTAGTTATTACTACTGAATAATTTTTTGGACACTGGACAAACGGTGGAGTACACATACAAAGAGAAGAGGTGCACACATGCAGTCGATCTCTTGCTATCTCGCACACATGAGAGTTATGTAAAGCACCGTAAACAAATGAAGTAAACTCTAAAACCCTAGGTGCACGATTGATGCATGCGCGGGTACCGGGTACATGGTGGAGCACACCTTTGTAGGAATAGTCAGCTTGCATGATAATTTGATCCATAGGAGTTGATGGTCGGGACCATAGGTGAACGACCTGGAGGGGGTGGCTCGCCACTTGCTACTGATAGAGTAGCCACATTTAAATATCATTTTTTAGCAAGGTAAGAGTTTTGATTTTCAATGGCGCATTATAAGTGCTAAGTAGGTGTAGTTTTTTGAACGATTGGTATGGAGGAAAAATGGAATTCATAACTACTACCTCCGTCCTGGTTTACTAGTCCCCATCGTATTTGGGTCAAAGTTTGTCCATGAATTTTACTCATAAAATGTGAATGGAAAATGAGATTTTGTTACCCAAACAAAAAAGGACTTGGAGAGAGTGATTGCTCTGACACGGACGTGACCTCTCATAGTGTAGGCATTGAACTGGCGTGCCGGCAAAGAGGGCCCCACTCGTTGAAGGCCAGGCTGAACACGCCTCCTCGCTGCATGCAAACGGATTCAAACTGCCGCGCCTGCCTCCATTGAATCCACGTGTGTGGTGGTAACACATCCTTCCGCGAGCCGACCGGCATTTCAGAACACAATGTCAGTTGTCTCCTCTCGTCCGCTCGCTATTTAAACAAGGCCAGACGCCTCGCAAGAACCGCACCACACTGCTACTCCCCATATCCTGCCCCTGGTGCATCAACTCGACCTCCAAGCCTGCTCGCAGAGGAGTGGCCAGTTGCTGCATGCCGGCACACGTGGACAACTGTGTCTAGTGAACCGTGGTTGGCCGCCCCATCCGACGCAAACGTTGGCAGAACCGCGGCATGCTGGCAGAGGTGGCCAACACGTTTGCGGCCACCGCCGACACCGAGGGATAGTAGACCACGGGAGCCGCCGCCGCTCTGAACGCACGAATGCTACGGCCACCGCGTTGCCGGCATAGACACCCGGTGTGTTGCCTGGTTTGGCTCAAAACATCATGGACCCGAGCCGCGGCCGGCACTAGAAATTATACCTGCTTCTAGAAGTTATTCACGATTAGTCAAGCAATGAACAAAATATAATTAATTATGCATGGTCTTGATTTGTTGTGCTCGCAGTAGTAGTAGGAACTAGAGGTTTTTCTTTATTTATAACTCTCCTCACATTTTTTTGGCTTTGAAGTGAATCATGGTTGTTGACATTTTCTATGAATGTGCATATATCCGTGAACATGAGTTTATTGTGGAATTTGAACTTGGAATGTTGGGCTTGCGCGTGAACTATACCATGTCCAATGCTTCGTCTGTTATCGTGTGGGAAGTAATTGCTGTTATTACATGATCTGATTTTTTTATTTTTGTCGGTGGGAAACGCCACCTATGGGATCACGGGAATCCCTACTATGGTTGCGGGTCGCGGGGTGGTGAGAAGAGCAGGATCAGTAGTCGGTACGAGAATGCGGGGCGTTTACGTAGGTTCAGGCCGCGGGGATGCGTAATACCCTAGTCCTGCTTTAGTGTGTACATCTGTGTTCTTAGAGTTCTTGAGCTACCTACCATGAGCGTAACTTGTCCAAAAGTCCGAATCCTTCTCCTGGATGCCTTGGGTCTCCTTTTATAGGCAAGGGGATCGCCACAGTGGCACACAGGAGGTGGCATCGGGGTACTGTGGTTAAGCCTACCGCTAGCTACTACGGGACAAGACACATTTAATGCGCCTCTGACGTGTCCCCTTCACTTTACCGCCGCTTTTCCCTGCCTTGACACGCGCCTGGGCCAGCAAGGTGGTCGGTGCCATGTAGGCTGGTAGGCTACTGAGGTGGCGCGGTGGTAGGGCCTTCACGAAGATTTGCATGCCACCACGTAGGCATGCGCTGAGTTGGCAGAGAAGCCTCATGCTGACACGCAGGCGCCTGCCCAGCTGGTGGGCTGGCAGCTGCATGGGAACGGTGGTAGAAGCTTGCCGGGTGCGGGCCTGGCCGTGGCCTCATGGGTGTCCTCGGCAAGGGCCTTTCCGGGGCCCCAGCAAGGGTCTTGCCGTGGCGTTGCGGTCGTCCCCGGCAAGGATCTTGCCGGGGGTCTTGTGGGTTTCCTCGGCAAGGATCTCGCCAGGTTCATCGTCTTCTAATCCTCTTCTGATTTGGAGTGTTTCTTGTCTTCACAAAGATCTGCATGCCATCACGGAGGCGCCTCCCGAGCCCCGGTCCCAACGTGGTTGGTGGTGCTGGATAAACTGGGGCCCAAGGGTGGCGCGCTCGCATCGGGTAAGCTGGCCCAGGCGCCGTGGAGAACGCCCCGGCAAGGGTCTTGCCGGGGGAGTCCACCTCGCCCTCTTACTCTTTGCGTCTCTGTCTTGGAGTTGCTTTGGCCGTCCCGTGGCTTTGATTCCCTGTCTCTGCCCTGCTTGAGTGTGCCAGCAGGTGCGGCTCTGACTGCCCGTGCACATGTAAGGGGTACAAAGGAGCGCCCCTTCCTTAGTACACCGACAGGAGCCCCCGGGCCTGGGTCACACATAAGCGCGACACAATGTTTGGCCAGGCCCAGAATGGTGCGCGGGCAGGCGGGGCGGTTTTTACCGCGGTAACTTTCCATCCGCTGCGCTTCCCATGACCCGCGTTGAATGCATGACATGGGGGTCGCATGCGTGGGTGATCGAAGCATGCTTGCGTCATCCTGCAGCGAACAGTAAAGAGGCAGATTGCATGTCCCTTAGAGACCGCAGGGCCGCTGCTCATTTACTGTCCTTACTTGGGAACCGTCGCTCCACGCGTCCCATTATGCCCGTCCCTCGTGCCACGTACGCCGCATGCACGACACAGAGTGAATGACAGGCGCACAGGATATGGGAAGACGTGCGCGCATGGGTTGATTCCCACGCGCCTTCAATTGGAAGGGGAGGGCGGTCGACGGCCTCGCCCGCTGTCACCTCAATGAGCCAGATTGTCTGAGAGGGGCGGCCGAGCCCCGCCCCCGCCTCTTTATAAGGAGGAGAGCAGGAGGGACAGTGCCTCTCAGTCTTTCGCCATCCGCTTCTCCCCATCCCTGCTCCTTCCTCCCCTCTGTCATGGCGAGAGGGTGCGTTGATGCTTCATCGGTGGCGGCGAGGGTCTCTGCTCGACAACGCGTCGCTCCCCCCAAGAGCACGTGGCGGCGGAGCCGGCCGCAAGGGGAAGGGGGAGGGGCGAGTGTCGGTGTCAAAACCGGCGGATCTCGGGTAGGGGTCTCGATCTGTGCGTCAAGGCTGATGGTATCAGGAAGCAAGGGACACAGATGTTTACCCAGGTTCGGGCCCTCTCGCTGGAGGTAAAACCCTACTTCCTGCTTGATTAATATTGATGATATAGGTAGTACAAGAGTAGATCTACCACGAGATCATAGAGGCTAAACCCTAAGAGCTAGCCTATAATGGTATGGTTGTAATTGTGATCGGCCTTATAAGGACCAACCTCTCCGGTTTAAATAGACACTGGAGAGGGCTAGGGTTTACATGGAGTCAGCTACAAGGAAGGAAATACAATATCCGGATCGCCAAGCTTGCCTTCCGCGCCAAGGAGAGTCCCATCCGGACACGAGCCGAAGTCTTGAGTCTTGTATCTTTACGCTTCAATAGTCCGGACGTTGTACATAGTCCGGCAGTCCGGATACCCCCTAATCCAGGACTCCCTCAGTAGCCCCTGAACTAGGCTTCAATGACGATGAGTCTGGCGCGCAGTACTGTCTTCGGCATTGCAAGGCGGGTTCCTTCTCCGAATACTCCAAAGTGGTTATCGAACACTGAAATCATGTCCGGATCCACAAGATGATCTTCACATGGTATAGATCTGATTTGCTGGCAATCTTCATGCGTCGTTCCCTTGCATCGTGGTTTGGTCCAACGCGAACCGACGTTTCTTACCCGACAACGACTCGTGTTACGAGGCGGTTTTATTGGCACGTCCCGTCGAGGCAGAGATCGTGTTCCTTTTATTACGGGATTTTCCATCAATATGAGCGTGCGTGACCCCACGACGGCTGTTGGTATAACCCCGTGTGTTTTTAGATAAGCCTCAAACGGTCACACCGGGGACTCTTGATATTCACCTTCTTTATAAAGTGGTCGAGACCTACGCCTCTTTTTCACCTTCATCGCGCCTTCTTGCACCTCGAGTTCTAACACCCAAAACCTAAGCTCCACCCCTCCGGAGTCCTCCAATATATCTGGATGTGACCCTCAAGGCTGGTGGGTGGCCTCCTTGATTGAAGAGAAGGACATTGCAAAGCTTAGGGAGGTCGGTTATCTGACCGCCGATATCCTGCACAGGCTTCCTGCTCCAGGGCAGGTCATCCCTACGCCGGAGCCCAATGAGTGTGTCGTTTTTGTCCCGCACTTCCTCCGCGGCCTGGGCTTCACCCTCGATCCCTTTGTGAGGGGGCTCATGTTCTATTATGGGTTGGATTTTCATGACCTGGCTCCAGACGCTATCCTCCATATCTCGTCGTTCATTATCGTGTGCGAGGCTTTTCTCCACGTCACCCCGCACTTCGTCTTATGGCTCAAGACATTCAATGTGAAGCCGAAGATGATCGGGGGGAGACATGTGGAGTGCGGAGGTGCCGTAATAAGAAGAAACATCGACGCCCCATGGCCGGAGGGTTCTTTCCCAGAAGTATCCGATGTAGGGCAGCAGAGGTGGTTTTATGTTACGGCCCCAAAGGGCACAAAGTGGGTGGCCGTCCCTGAGTTCTGCTCGGGCCCTCCATCACAGTTGGCGTCCTGGACAGACGTAGGACGGAATTGGGGGCCTGCAGGTGACGTACCAGTACTGCAAAACAGCATCCGGGAGTTTCTTAAGAGGGATATCAACCTTGTCAGCATAATGCAAGTGATGCTAATCCGTCAGATGTTGCCGTGCCAACGCCGACCTCTCCGGATGTGGGAGTTCAATCCGGGGGGTTCGCGGACTGTCAAGCACTTCTTCGGCTTGAAGCCCGAAGAGATGTGCAAATTATTCTTCGGACAGAAAGTAATATGTCCGGATACCACCGAAGATGCGGGCTTAAGCTGTAATCGCCTAGATACAAAATTAAGTAGCCTTGATGCCGGACACCCTGTTTTGTATTTATCATGACTGTTTATTCTGACAATCATCTCCGTCCAGGAATGGCTCAACAAGGCGGAGAGAATCAGGTGTTCGGCACCGCTTCCCGAAGGCTCGCCCGCCCCTACTATGGCCAAGATGCTCGACCGGGTACTCAGCAGAATGCCCTCAGGGAAAGGCAAAGGGAGGGATGAAGAATCCGAACCCCACACGCTACGCATCCGAACCGGGGGAATTGTTACCTCCCCCAACGAGGATAGTCGGGCAGGGGAGGCTAAGGCCTCCTCTTCGCGCGGGAAGAAGAGGTCCGCCTCCGAAGATTTGGAGGCGGAGATGCCCAAATTAGGGGAAAAACATCCCCAGGGGGCCTTGCATTGACGGGCACCCTCACTGCACAACGCCCTCCAACGGGCCAGCCCTCCACCGAGCTGTAAGTCAATCTTTAATCCAAAGGTACTATGTTTCTCCTAGATCAATAACCAGGGTTCAACTTTTTGTAGTCCGGCCAGCAGCTCCTCTCAACAGGGTTCGTCTTCGGGGCACCTTCCTCCAGAGATGATGGAGAGCGAGACCCGACCCCCTTCTCTGACTCATGGAGCGGGAGACGCCAAGGTGTCGGCGCCGGATCTGCCGAAGCCGGGAGTCAATCCGTCAGTCGCCCTGCACCCGGAGCATTTGGATACAACAAGGGGCGATGGAAAGAGTCCGGCGCAGTTTGATGTCCGGCCGGACGTACTGACGGGCTTGCTGGAGCGAGCTGCGCTCTCGGAGGAGCACCGCTCATTAATGAGCGTGGTGCTTAAGAAGATTTCATCCGCTACAAGTGGTTTGAATGAAGCATTCACAAGCCTGCTCAGAGGCTTTGAGGTATGTAATGGAGAATCCACTATTTCTTTAATTGTGAGGCACGCGCTAGGTGTGCTCCATATAGATAGTAGCCCCTAAGACTCTGGTTGTCTGCCCTAGGCAGCAAACGGGGGATCATAAACCAATGATTTATGTTGTAAATATGTGCAGTTACCTGTGGGTCCAGCCTCCGACCCATCCATTGAAGTTGCCGAACTGACGAGGCAAATTGGGTCGATTGATGCCGATATCACTCTGATGAATGAGCGGCTGGATAGATCACAAGGTATGTGTCTTGTCTTTCCATTACATAGGAAAATATTAAGGTGGCACATATTAATGTAATATGCTCGGACTGCAGATGGTGCTACTGCCGTGGAGGCCCTGAGGGCGGATCTTGCTCTAGCCAGGGAACAAGCTCGGGTGAGCAATGCGGCTGCCCTAAAGGCGGCCGAGGAATTGAGAGGTGAATAGGCTGCTCATCGCCGAAGCGAGGAAAAGATAGCCGAAATGGCTATCGAGTTAAAAAATGTCGCTGACCGGTATGAGCTCCTGAAAAAGGAGCATGAGGATAATTCCGCTGACCTGAGCAAGGCACTTAATGCCACCAAGGAAATATGTACCGAGCTCAGGGGTGCGTGGGAGGAGCTTCAACAGGCCGGTAAAATCGCGGCTGGGGGCTCCTATTTGCTGCGGACGAAGTTCTTCGATCCGAAGAATGCTCCCCTGGATGGACGCTGGAGTTCGGTGGATGCCTACGCGGACCTGGCGAAGAGTACGGCTGATGCTGTGGAGTTCTTCAAAGATCAGGGTGAGAATGAGGTGGAGAAGCTTTTCTGGCCGCAGTTCAATGCTCCCACTTGCCCGCTACCATTAAGTGATAGGATGGCTGCTGTGGCAGAGCTTCACAGGCTGTCCGGCCTTGCAACGCGGTCTGTGATAGACCATCTTTGGCCGAAGGGGCCTAAGCCGGACAGTTACTTTGCTTTGGTGCAACAGTTCCTTGGGGCCGTGCCTTGGATCGATGCCATGAGGAGGTCGGCATGCATAGAGGGTGCGCGGATGGCCCTTGCCCGCGTTAAAGCGTATTGGACGGATATGGATGCCACTATGATAGCGTCTCAGGATCCGGTGGGGGGCCAATATCCGGCCGGGCACTACTTGGCGCAGGTCACAGAGGGTGCCTACCTGATAGAGGCGCAGTGCCCGAAGAATCTCCTATTCGAGTGAACGGAATCATTGTAAAAACGGTGTTTATTTTGCTTATGAGGCTAGACTTATACTATTTTCCTGAGAATATGATTATTTCCCCTGTACGGCCGTTTATATATATGTATATATAAATATGCAATCCGAAAGTTAGTAGTCGTTGGCTTCAGCCCCCACGCATACTATACGGGGGTGTTCGCGAAAAAATATGCTTAATCACTCTTGATCCAACGTCTTGGTCCGTTAAGGAGGTGATCGCATGATGAACTAGGCAACCGGACTATATAGCTGTAACACTTTCGCTTAGCCGCGGGATTCTAAAGTGGGGCTACTATGTAGCCCCTGGTACCTTCGCGTGCATCCGAATACGGGCGCGTATGTACCTGGCCGGGAAATGGACCTTTGTTAATGCGGAGGAATCCCAAAGATTCCGGTGAGTTGTCGAGTGGTTGACCAGTCTCTCGCTGTATCATGACAGTCAGTTTTCGGCTTTCTCTACTGAGGTGCTCATCCGGAATAACCGGGGCACAATCGCAGTAGTTCTCCTTTGGCCACCTTAGCCGATAATAACGGAACGCAAGGCGGCAAACCCAGGAGCCGGGCAAACCCAACATTTGACCAAACACATGATTCAGAGTTAATGCATAGAAGGCCAAACTCATGACACCGAACACTCCCGAAGGTATTCGGACTTTATAACAGATGATGGGCTCAAGAATGCCCATACATTATAAACCCTGTGTTTCCAGGTACGTGCTTTAATCTGTCATGGCGAATTGCCAAAAATGGCAGTATCCTCTGTGGGTATGGAACCCATGGGATGGTGAAACAACAAGAGGCAATATAAAAGGTTTACACAGGGGCTTAATCTAAAAAGAAACCTGTTGAACGGGGCCCTGCTGCATGTCTGCGCCTTCGTCTCCGTTGTGCCGCATCCTGGAAGGGTATCGCACGAACGTCGTCTGCGGAAAAGGGAAGCTCATAGAAGAGTGCAACTTAAGTATGCGATTGATAGTAAAAATGTAAGATGCTGGCCTGCCAATAAGGTTGAGCCAAGAGTGGGGCTTTATTATTAGCCCCCGGTATCCACTATAGGATTACATATACGGTGCCCTGGTTTGATATGGGCTGCCGGACACGTCTAACCGTGTCCGTGGTCTTAGCGACCCGTCATATTTTGTTAGAGGCCGCTTATAGTCCGGCTGCTAGGGCCGTCGCGTATTCCTCTGCACGCGAAGGCCATGCATTGAAGCCACGTGGACCTGGCATCTTAAGTGTAAGGTAGCCGTAGTGCGGCAATGCGTTGAAGCGGGCGAAGGCCATTCTTCCAAGCATTGCTTGATAGCTGCTTTGGAAGGGTGCGATGATGAAGGCTAGTTCTTCGCTTTTGGAGTTGCCTGGAGAGCCGAATGTTACCTCCAGTATGACGGAGCCCCTGCTATAGGCTTCAATGCCTGGTATCACCCCTTCAAAGGTGGTGTGAATATTGCTGATTCTGGATGAGTCTATCCCCATCCTGCGGACAGTGTCCTCATATATTAAATTCAGACTGCTGCCACCGTCCATGAGGACATGGGTGAGATGGTATCCGTTGATTATTGGGTCAAGCACCAAGGCATTTGATCCTTCACGCCGAATACTAGTTCGGCCGTCCAGGCGATCGAAGGTGACCGGACAAGACATCCAGTAGTTAGGTGTGGGTACGATGGGCTCTATATTGCATGCGTCTTTATGGGCGCGTTCGTGCCTTCCCAAGGATGTGCGAGTCGTGTGGATCATGTTCACTGTTTGAACCTCTGGCGAGAATTTTTTCTGTCCCCCGGTGTTCGGTTGGCGAGGTTCTTCCTCGTCTTCACTTGGTGTTTCCCTTCCCTTGTGTTCGGCGTTTAGTTTGCCAGCCTGCTTGAAGACCCAGACTCTTTGTGCGTGTGGTCGCTGGTGCTTTTACGGGCTAGCCAGCTATCTTCACCCGCGCAAAAGCGGGTCATAAGGCTTGTTAGGGCTGCCATTGTCCTAGGCTTTTTTTGGCCGAGGTGTCTGGCAAGCCACTCGTCATGGATGCTATGTTTGAATGCCTCTAGCGCCTCGGCATCCGGACAATCAACAATTTGATTCTTCTTAGTGAGGAATCTGTTCCAAAGCTTGCGGGCGGAGTCTCCGGGTTCTTGGGTTATGTGACTTAAATCATCAGCTTCCGGAGGCCGGACATAAATACTTTGAAAGTTGGCCCTGAAAGCATCCTGTAGTTCCTCCCAGGTCCCAATTGAATTTTCGGGGAGGCTTTTCAACCAGTGCCAAGCTGGTCCCTTCAGTTTGAGGGGAAGGTATTGGCGTGGAGGTCAACCTCACGAGCCATGTGTATGTGCAGGATAAAGTCCTCGATCCACACCCCTGGGTCTGTCGTTCCGTCGTATGCCTCTATGTTCATAGATTTGAAGCCCTGTGGGAATTCATGGTCCAGTACTTCATCAGTAAAGCACAGGTGTTGAGCAGCCCCTCTGTATCTGGACGCGCTGTGGCATGCCGTCGGCTGTTGTTGTGTTCGGTGTTTATTCCGAACTGGTGTTTGGTTGCCATAATTGTTTTTACGACCACAGTCCCCCGCCGGGGTGTGTCCTTTAGATCCGTCGATGGACCTAGCTGCGCCAGCTTTCTTATCCAGGTGCTCACGTAGATCGTGGGCGTCTTTGGTAGTTGACTTATTGTGGTTATGAAGTGGTACTTCTTGCCTCCTGGTCGTGTTACTCTTCGGTGGAATGACCTCGTCGTTGAATTCAGGCAGTAGCTTACGTTTGGGGTAGCTCTTTGTGTGGCGATCGCCGCCATATCTTTCTTCAGTGTCTAGCACCTTGTTCCATCTGCAATTGAGCGTTTCCTATGCGGCTTTAAGCCGTTGCTTCTGCCTCTTCAGACTTCTCGCTGTGGCCATAAGCTTTCTGTGGAGATTATCTCATTCCACGCGTTCTTGCGGATTGATGAATGCATCATCATCCGGACTGTCTTCTTATCCTGGGACAGTTTGATCAACATGTCCCTCTAGATCATTATCTTCGGGCATCTTCTCCGAAATGTGTTTGGTGTGACCTGGTTCGTCCTGCTCCATCACTGGTTCCGTATGATCGTTGTTGCCTTTGGGGTTGACCGGAGTATCGATCCTTCTGGCGCTCTTGCTGATATTTTTACTGTTGCTGGATTTGGAACGGCGTCTGCGCCATCGCTTTAGTTTTTGCCCAGGGTTTTTATCTTCCGGATTGTCACCGTCGTCTTCCTTGGGCGTATCCACCATGTATATGTCATGTTACGAGGCGGGAATCCGGTACCCCATAGATTCTGAGTCTTCTCCTGCATCTTCGTCCATACCGTCGATGCCTTCAGAGTCGAAGTCAAGCACGTTGGTTAAATCATCAACCGTGGCTATCAAGTGGGTGGTGGGTCGGTAACGAATTTCTTCGTTGCCTGCTTCCCACTCGAGCCGGACATAGTTCGGCCCGGGATTCTCTGTCAAAGAGAGAATTTTAAATGAGTTTAGTATGTCGCTAAAGGGCGAGTGCTGAAAGATGTCTGCCGCGGTGAACTCCATTATCGGAGCCCAACCAGGCTCGGCGGACTGGGGGACGCGCGGACTGGAACCTACAACTGGATATGAATCCGGGGGCTGGAATTACAGGCTCCCTCAGAAGTGAGGCATGTGTTTGGCTCCATCGCCGATGAGAGTACGACCTGTGGGGCGGGGTCCAGCCCTCCGTCCTCAGGCAGCGCAACCTGCCCCGGATTTAGGTCCGAGGCTTCTGCCGGGGTGATATCCCGAGCATCGTCTGACAGCAGGTCTAAGCCGTGCTCATCGTGACTATTCGGCGCTCCTGGCACTGGCCTGAATCCGTTGAAGATCAAGTCTCCGCGGATATCCGCCGTGTAGTTCAAGTCTCCGAACCTGACCTGGTGGCTGGGGGCATAGCTATCGATTTGCTCCAGGTGGCCAAGCGAATTGGCCCGCAGTGCGAATCTGCCAAACACGAAGATCTGTCCGGGGAGGAAAGTCTCACCCTGGATAGAGTCGTTGGTGAAGATTAAAGGAGCCATCGAGCCTGACAGCGACGGCACAGAGGAACTCTCAATGAAAGCACCAATGTCGGTGTCAAAACCGGCGGATCTCGGGTAGGGGGTCCCGACCTGTGCGTCAAGGCTGATGGTAACAGGAAGCAAGGGACACAGATGTTTACCTAGGTTTGGGCTCTCTCGATGGAGGTAAAACCCTACTTCCTGCTTGATTAATATTGATGATATAGGTAGTACAAGAGTAGATCTACCATGAATCGTAGAGGCTACACCCTAAGAGCTAGCCTATGATGGTATGGTTGTAATTGTGCTCGGCCTTCTAAGGACCAACCTCTCCAGTTTATATAGACACTGGAGAGGGCTAGGATTTACATGGAGTCGGTTACAAGGAAGGAAATACAATATCCGGATCACGAAGCTTGCCTTCCACGCCAAGGAGAGTCCCATCCGGACACAAGCCGAAGTCTGAGTCTTGTATCTTTACGCTTCAATACTTCGGACGTTATACACAGTCCGGCAGTCCGGATACCCCCTAATCCAGGACTCCCTCAGCGACGCCAAGGCCACCGCGGTGCTCGGGGAAGAGGAGGACGGGGCGGTGCATCGGCCTCGCCTCCGCCATTGGTCCTTCTCCCAATGGAGGGCCACGTCGGGGACAACACTTGCGAGTTCTTCATCAGGCTGCACCTGCCGGCGCGCCGTCGTCTTTGTCTCCCGACCCCATTCGCTCGGGAGATGGAACTGGACCCGCCGCAGGCGCTGAGGCTGCACATGAGGGGCTGTGGGAACAGCAGCACATGGGCCGATGTCGACTTCCCAGCCCCTCATGTTATGTACCTCTGCCACGGGTGGAAGACCTTCGCTCGCATCCACGGCCTAACGGTGGGGCTCATTCTCTATTTCAAATTAATGGAGAATGGCCTCCTCTCTGTCAAGGTCTTTGGACACTTTGGGACTCGCCTAAGGTGCTGCGTGGAGAGATCCTTGGATGACGAAGACTTGTCCTCAAGCGAGAGTGACGAGGAGGACAGCGGCAGCGACGACGAGGGTAGCGGGCGGCTGGATGACGGGTCCGACTAGGCGTCGAGCGCGCCGTTCCTGGGCGACACCGGTGACCCCATCATCCATGTCGCCGGCTCCTTGAACTTCTCGGGTTCGCCTCCTTGGGCGGCTGGTGTGTGTGTGTGTGGGGGGGGGGGGGGGTGGGGTGGAGAAGGCGAAGAAGGCGGGTGGCAGGCCATCAAGTCGGAGTACGATGGCACCGACGCCTTCGTAGCATATTGACGGACCGCTGCCTCATCTTCCAGCTCTTCCTCCGGCACCACCACCACCAACCCTCTCCTAGGCGGCCGCCGACATGTTCTCTTAGCGCCTTCTGCTGCTCGTACCTCGCCTACGCGCTCCTTCTGTCCTGTTGCCTTCTTGTTCCATTTCCCGAGGAGAGGGACAAGAAAGGGATTACGGGCGCATTATCTTTTTTCAGTTTGTAAGCCTACGAGCCTTAGTTAGATTTAAAACTGGTAACCTCCCTGTTTACATTTACATTCCGTACTAACTGTACCTGTATGGAACGTATTAATGAAAAAGGGTGCTTGCCGGGTCTTGTGTGCGTGAGCAAAGCCCATACCAAGGAACAAATCCTTGTTGTTTTCCATACAAACACCGTTGCCCGGCAGCAGGCCTTGCCGCTCCCCTACTTCGTTCGACCACACCCACACCTTCGGCGGGGGCAGGGGCGAAGTAGGGGGCGGGCCCTACGCTTGCTTCCTTGCCGCCGCGGCTACAACCATATTCCGAACCAAGAAGTTCTTGGGTGGTAGGAACGAAGGGAGCACGACAGCCTTGGAATAAAACAAGGTTCCGTACGTTCCCAGCTCCATACGGAAATGCATAATAGGGGATGGGAAAACATATCTAGATCTGCAGCCCCCGGCAACCCTAGCTTGCCGTGGGTGGACCTTTGTGTCTTCAGCACCCGGCAAGCTTGGCTTGTCTGGTCCGGAGCGCCGGCTTGTCCTTTTCCTCCCACTCGGCTTGGCGGAAACATTTATGTACCCTATGCTAGGGGTTAGTCACTGCTAAGCACTATCAACCCTAACCAAGGGAGAGACTCAATCTAGCATGCATGCTATAACTTAGGGCGCCAACGCTTCATTTATTTATGCTCAGGGTCTGCGCCTGGCTTTATATAGAGGGTTACATGCCTTGCCGGCAAGGCTTGTACAAAAGGTGGCTCGCCGGGGGGGGGGGGGGGGGCGGCAGCCGCGCCTTATGGGTAAATCTTGCGAAGATGCTCGATGTTCCAGGAGTTACTCACTGAATTGGCATTTTCGGTCTCCTGGCAGATTGCACCAGGCCTGGTGACTCGTGTTACCCGATAAGGGCCCTCCCACTTCGGCGTCAACTTGTTGGAATTCTTGGCGACTAAACGCGCCGAAGAACAAAAGTCGCCTTCCCCAAAGCTTCAGGCATGAATCTTGCGGCTGTGGTAGTGGCGCAAGGCTTGCTAGTAGCACACTGCTCTCAAAGCCGCCCGAGGACGATCTTCCTTGAGGAACGTTGCGTCATCTTGGCGCAATCACTCTTGCTCAAGCTCATCATAAGCGAGCACTCGAGGTGACCCGTATATGATTTCCGTGGGGAGAACTGCTTCTGCCCCGTAAACTAGGGCGAAGGGTGTCTGGCCGGTGGCTCCATTTGGCATCGTTCTGATCGACCAAAGAACTGCTGGCAACTCATCGATCCAGCACCTCCCGCTCTTGTGTAGCCTATCAAAAGTCTTTGTCCTCAGGCTACGCAACACTTCTGCATTTGTCCTCTCCGCTTGGCCGTTGCTTCGTGTGTGCGCCACGGAAGCAAAATAGACCTTGCTGCCGAGGTCCTCGATATACTGCATGAAGGTGTGGCTTGTGAACTGCGTGCCGTTGTTAGTGATGATTCTGTTTGGCACACCAAAGCGGCAAACTAGCCCCTTGAAGTATTTGACGGCTGACTGTGCGGTCACCTTCCTCACTGCTTCCACCTTCGGCCATTTGTGAACTTGTCGATTGCAACATACAAGCACTCAAAGCCCCCGATGGCGCGGGGAAAAGGGCCCAGTATGTCAAGCCCCCAGACCGAGAATGTCCAGGAGAGAGGAATTGTCTACAAGGCCTGTGCTGGCTGATGAAGCTTCTTCGAATGGAACTGGCACGCTTCACACTTGGTTACTAGTGCTGTCGCATCCTGGAGGGCGGTGGGCCAGAAGAAACCTTGCCGGAAAGCCTTGCCGGCAAGGGCCCTTGACCCAATGTGGGAGCCACATACGCCTCCATGTATCTCCGCCAACAGCTCCAGTCCTTCCTCCCGGGGAATGCACTTCAATTTCTCTCCATTCGGTCTTTTTCTGTACAGAACATTGTCAACGAACTGGTACAAAGCGGTCCGGCGGGCTACTTTCTGTGCTTCTTCCTGCTCCTCAGGAAGCTCCCCCTATTTGGAGGAATCAGACGGTATGCTGTGCCCATGCTGGAGCCTGTGGCTCGACAGAAAGGACCAAAGGCATTTCTTCCGCCGCGGGAATGGTTGCCTCCACGGCAAGGGCTTGGTGCCCCGCCGGAGTCGGTTGTCCCATGGCAGGCTCGGCGTCCACGGTAACTACTTCGCCGATGGCCCCAGGGAGCTCGGTAGGGAAGTACTTGCCGTGGCCTGACGTCCTTCGCTTATTCTACTCTATAGACGGTTCAACAGATGGTTGAGTTAACCAAAGCACAAAATGGTTCCACAGGTAGCTTGAGGGCAGAGCGCTTTGACAGGTAGTCAGCGATGTCGTTCTCCATCCGGGGGACATGCTCTGCCTGTATACCGTCAAAGCGCTCCTCCAGTCTCCTCACTTCATCTACATAAGCTTCCATCAACGGGCTCTGATAATCTTTGTTGATCTGCCTGACGACAAGTTGCGAGTCACCCCTGACGATGGGCTTCTTTACTCCGAGGCCTGCCTCGATCCTAAGACCGGCAAGAAATCCCTCGTACTTGGCAGTGTTCTTTGTTGACATATCCCTGGGAAAGTGCATTTGGATCACGTACTTGAGGTGCTCCCCGGTGGGTGTGACGAGCAGCACACCAGCGCCGGTGCCTTGTAGCGAGAAGGCTCCATCAAAGTACATGATCCAGTTGCGACTCATTTCCTTGCCGGGGAGAGTGGTCTCCTAGACCTCTTCGTCGGGCGTTGAGGTCCATTTAGCAACGAACTCCGCCAAGACTCTGCTCTGAATCGTCGAGGTGCTTTCAAATTTTAAGCCAAAACTTGACAGCTCCAGGGCCCATTCCACAATCCTCCCCATTGCATCTGGGTTATGCAGAATCCGTTGCAATGGGAGGCGGGTGAGAATGGTGATCTCGTGCGCTTGCAAGTAATGATGCAGCTTCCTCGAGGCCATAAGGAGGCCAAAGAGTAATTTCTGCACACCGGAGTACATCGACCTAGCCCCCTGCAAGAGGGAGCTGACGAAGTAAACTGGGTGCTGCACCATTTTGTTCTTCTGCACCACTTCACCTAGTTGCGCGGGCCCTGTTGCACTGGCGTCAGCCCTTGCCGGGGACTCAGTCTTGCCGGGACCGAGCCCTGCTGGGGAGGGTTCTGGCTCGCCATCCGTTGATTCTGCCGTTGCTGCTGCCTCTTTGTTGACCTCTCTCTGCGCCACCAGTGCGGCTCTAACCACTTGATTCGTTGCAGCTAGGTACAGTAGCAACAGTTCTTGTGGTTTAGGCGCAACCAGCACTGGGGTAGAGGAGAGGTATTTCTTCAAATCCTGCAGCACTGCCTCGGCTTCCGGGGTCCACTCCATTGGGCCAGCCTTCTTCAAGATCTTGAAAAAGGGAAGGGCACACTCAGCGGCTTGGAGATGAATTTGCTCATGGCGGCAACGCAGCCAGTGAGCCGATGCACGTCTTTGATCCACTTAGGTGCCTCAATCTGCTCGAAGGCCTTGATCTTGTGTGGGTTTGCCTCAATCCCACGCTACGACACAAAGAACCCGAGAAGCTTGCCGGACGGGACACCGAAGACACACTTCTCAGGGTTCAGCTTGAGGTTGATCTTGCGTAGGTTTGCAAATGTTTCCTCTAGATCTTGCACAAGTGTCGCTTTGTCCTTGGTTTTGACCACTAAGTCATCCATATAAGCTTCCATATTTCTATGTAGTTGGGGCTCAAAACCAATTTGGACTGCTCTTGCAAAAGTCGAGCCAGCACTCTTCAACCCAAAAGGCATCCGTAAAAAGCAGTATGTACCACATGGGGTGATGAATGCTGTCTTCTCCTCATCTTGTCTTGTCATGAAGATCTGATGGTACCCTGAGTAGGCGTCGAGGAATGACAGCAGGTCACACCCAGCCGTGGAGTCAACAATCTGGTCAATGCGCGGTAACGGGAAAGGATGCTTTGGACAAGCTTTATTGATATTTGTGTAATCAATACACAGCCTCCACTTCCCGTTTGCCTTGATCACCAATACCGGATTGGCCAGCCACATCGGATGGAGCAACCCTCTTACCAAGCCTGCCGCTTCTAGCTTTTTGATCTCTTCCGTGATGAACTCCTGCCTCTCTAGAGCTTGCTTCCTGACCTTCTGCTTGACGGGCCGTGCATGAGAACAGATAGCAAGATGGTGCTCAATCACTTCCCTGGGAACGCCGCGGATGCCGGATGCTTGCCATGCAAACACATGGACATTCGCCCATAGGAAAGTGACGAGCTCGCTTTCCTATTTGCCATCGAGGGTGGAGCTTATGGTAAAAGCTCCTCCCGTGCCATCCTCCTTGAAGGACACCTTCTTGGTCTCTAGTGGTGCAGCTCTGGACTTCTTGCTCTTGCCGGTGGAGCTCTCTGGCATGTCCTCAACGGGAGCGCAACACCCCGAAGAGGTGCGCTTGCTGGAGTGGGTGCGAGGTGTCTCGCCGGTCTTCTTTCCTCCCAGGGCTTAAATGGCAAGAGCGAGTGCCTTGGCGGCAGCTGCTACAACTGCTTCTCGGTAGAGTTGGTCAGCGCCAATCAACATATCTTTATTGTCAGAGGGGACGGTGATGATGTTCATCGGCCTGGGCATCTTCAGTGTGTTGTAGGCGTAGTGAGAAGCCGCCATGAACTTGGCCAGCGCCGGTCGGCCGAGGATCCCATTGTAAGGCAAAGGGATCTCGGCTACATCAAAGACGATCCTCTCCATCCTGTAGTTCAACTCACCCCCAAATGTCACGGACAGAGTGACCTTTCCCTTCGGCTGGCTCCTCCCCGGGTTGACCCCTTGAAACGTGCCTGTCTTCTTGAGGTCCCCATTAGGGATCTGCAGCCTCTTGATCACAACAGTTGAGATCAAGTTCAGACCGGCCCCGCCGTCAACTAGCATCTTTGTCACCTTGAGGTTGTGGATCGTTGGTGAAACCAACAACGGCAAGCACCCGACCGCAGTAGTGCGGTGGGTGGTCCTCGGTGTCAAAGATGATAGGCGTGCTGGACCACTTCAGTGACTTCCGTGTGTTGAGTGACGGCTCCACCGCTATGATCTCACGCGCCCACTGCTTGAGCTGGCGGTGGGTTGTATGCAGCAAGGCTCCACCATCGATGTACATGGCCTCTATAGCTTTCTGGAACTCGTGGTGGCCGGACTCATTGTCCTCGTCATGATCATCGTCTTCATGCTTCTTGTCGCGGCCCCGGGCGGGTCTCTTCTGCTGATTATCCTTGCCGCGGTGGCCTCCTTGGCCGCCTCACTTTTTGCCGGATCCTTCGGCACCCTCTTGGCCCTTCTCCATGTCCCACCGCTCATACTCGGCTTTCTGCTTCTCAGCGAGCAGCTCAACTTGCCGGCAGTTTTGGAGGTCGTGGCCCTTGGTGCGGTGGCTCTTGCAATACTGCTTGTCGGAGCCCCCTGGCTTGTTGGCAGCCGCCAAGGCCCGACATGTAGCACACCCGGCAACCTCCTTGCCGGGGTCTCTTGACTTGGCCTTCTTGGCAGTGCTGGTGTCATCGGACCCCTCGATGGCAAGTACGATCTTGCCCTTGCGCTTCCTGTTATGGCTCCGACCCTTCTTTCCCGGGGCGGCGGTGTCATCCATGGAGTCGGTTTCCGCACCGGAATCCACACCAGGGTACTTCCTCCCCTCTTCAGCTCGAGCTCACTAATCGGCCAGAACATAAAGTTCGACCACATCCTTGACTTTGTTCATTGCCAGCTCCTCACGCATCCTACAGTTGCGCACATTATGATGGAATGCACTGATCACGGCGGCAGGATGAACGTCTGGGATGTTGTACTGCACTCGGATGAACCTTTGGATGTACTTGCGCAAGTTTTCTCCTTCCTTCTGGGGGATGATATGCAAATCGCTCGCCTGGCCATGAGCTTGGTGGCCTCCAGTAAAGGCGCCAACAAACTCATGACACAGATCCGACCAGGAAGAAATGGAGTCCGACGACAAGTGCATCAACCATGACATAACATTGGGCTTGAGTGCCAATGGGAAGTAGTTGGCAAGCACCTTATCGTCGTGGGCTCCAGTAGCTTGCATCGCGATGGTGTAGATGCTAAGGAAATCCGACGGGTGAGTCTTGCTGTTGTACTTCTCGCCAACATCGGGCTTGAACATGCGGTAGGAGGGCCACTGGAACCACCGCAGCTCACGGGTGAAAGCTGGACAGCCTACCTCGTAGGATAGGCCACCGTAGCCTCCCGGTGCTAGGTGGTCCATAGTGGGCCCTGCACGCCTGTCCGACTGGTGGTGCGCATCACGCCGGCACTCGATGGTGGTTCGAGCATCCTCAAGTGCTCGCTCCCGTAGAACTTGGCGCTGGTCGCGGTGGGTCCGTGGATCGGATGATGCTATGGGGATATCATCACGAGCGTAATCGCGACGGATCGGCACCCGCGGTGGCTGGCGCGGAGGAGGAGAGTGCACCATGGCTGCATCACCCCTGGCTCGCCCACCGCTGGCGTGCGGTGGCTCGACGAAGCGACAACCTATGGGCCCGGCTGGTCGCGGCTCATCCTTGTTGGCAATGCCGATGAGGCTCTGGACAGTGGCCCTCCATTCGTCGAGCTTCTCCGTAGTAGGAGGAAAGTCGAGGAGCAGCTGCACGCGCGCCAGAGCTTCTACTGATGTGGGTGGCACCGAATGCTGTGTGGACCGTGATGCGCTTTGACTTCTAAGTATGTTAGAAGGAGCCCTATCACGGCCCTGCGGCTGTCCGCCATTTCCGCCAGCACCTCGTCGTGCATGCTGGCCCTCCTCGTCATGTGAAGGACGCGCGGGGATCTTCCCAGGGCGGCGCCCGGGGTTACCGGCGGGGCGGCGCTGCTCATCACGCACAACTTGAGAAGAGCAGCGCCATTGTTGGTGTCTTGGAGGTCGCCGCGCCGCCGTCCGGCGGCACGATGACGCGCCTGCGGGGGCCCCAACTCCGTCTCTAGAATTTGCGGCGTGTGGCTTGCCGCCTGGCATACGAACAATGCCGCTCACCAGGCCCGGACTGCCAGGGTGAAGTGGATGTTCGCGGGCCGCGGCGGGGGTTCTTTCCGCGACTGGCCCGCTACTGGTCTGCACCGGTACAGGCAGTCCGGTCCCGGATGAACCGATCGCCGTGGTCATCTTCCTCTTGGGAGCCATGGAGACGAAGAGCTGTGCTACTAGCTGCTAAACCAGATTCTCACTACTGCGCCCCCTACCTGGCACGCCAAAGATGTTGGTGGGAAATGACACCTATAGGATCACGGGAATCCCTATGATTGTTGCCGGTCGCGGGGTGGTGAGAAGAGCAGGATCAGTAGTCGGTACGAGCACGCGGGGCGTTTACCCAGGTTCAGGCCATGGGGATGCGTAATACCCTAGTCCTGCTTTAGTGTGTATATATGTGTTCTTAGAGTTCTTGAGATAGCTACCATGAGCGTAACTTGTCCAAAAGTCCGAATCCTTCTCCTGGATGCCTTGGGTCTCCTTTTATAGACAAGGGGATCGCCACAGTGGCACACAATAGGTGGCATCAGGGTACTGTGCTTAAGCCTATCGCTAGCTATTACGGGACAAGACACATTTAATGCGCCTCTGATGTGTCCCCTTCACTTTACCGCCGCTTCGCCCTGCCTTGACACGCACCTGGGCCAGCGAGGCGGTCGGCGCCATGTAGGCTGGCAGGCTACTGAGGTGGCGCGGTGGTAGGGCCTTCACGAAGATTTGCATGCCACCACGTGGGCATGCGCTGAGTTGGCCGAGAAGCCTCATGCTGGCATGCAGACACCTGCCCAGCTGGTGGGCTGGCAGCTGCATGGGAGCGGTGGCAGAAGCTTGGCGGGGGTGGGCCTGGCCGTGGCCTCGCGGACGTCCTCGGCAAGGGCCTTGCCAGGGCCCCAGCAAGGGTCTTGCCGTGGCATTGCGGTCGTCCCCGGCAAGGATCTTGCCGGGGGTCTTGTTGGTTTCCTTAGCAAGGATCTCACCGAGGTTCGTCGTCTTCTAATCTTCTTCTGATTTGGAGTGTTTCTTGTCTTAACAAAGATCGGCATGCCATCACGGAGGCGCCTCCCGAGCCCCGGTCCCAACATGGTTGGTCGCGCTGGAGAAACTGAGGCCCAAGGGTGGCACGCTGGCATCGGGTAAGCTGGCCCGGCAAGGTCCTTGCCGGGGCCATGGAAGCCGCCCCGGCAAGGGTCTTGCCGGGGGAGTCCACCTTGCCCTCTTGCTCTTTGCGCCTCTATCTTCGCATTGCTTTGGCTGTCCTGCTGCTTTGATTCCCTGTCTCTGCCCTGCTTGAGTGTGGCTGTCGGTGTCAATACCGGTGGATCTCGGGTAGGGGGTCCCGAACTGTGCGTCTAGGCAGATGGTAACAGGAGATAAGGGACACGATGTTTTTACCCAGGTTCGGGCCCTCTCGATGGAGGTAAAACCCTACTCCTTCTTGATTAATATTGATGATATGGGTAGTACAAGAGTAGATCTACCACGAGATCAGAGAGGCTAAGCCCTAGAAGCTAGCCTATGGTATGATTGTTGTTCGTCGTACGGACTAAAACCCTCCGGTTTATATAGGCACCAAAGAGGGTTAGGGTTACATAGAGTCGGTTACAATGGTAGGAGATCTACATATCCGTATCGCCAAGCTTGCCTTCCACGCCAAGGAAAGTCCCATCCGGACACGGGATGAAGTCTTCAATCTTGTATCTTCATAGTCCAGGAGTCTGGCCAAAGATGATAGTTCGGCTATTCAGACAACCCCTAATCCAGGACTCCCTCAGTAGCCCCTGAACCAGGCGTCAATGACGACGAGTTCGGCGCGCATGTTGTCTTCGGCATTGCAAGGTAGGTTCCTCCTCCAAATACTTCATAGAAGATTTTGATTACAAGGATAGTGTCCGGCTCTGCAAATAAGTTCCACATACCACCGTAGAGAGAATAATATTCACACAAATTCAATCTGCTGACGTATTCCATGGCGTGACATCACACCACGGCCATGCCTTTATTCGAATCGTTTTTACTGTCACACCTCAGCGCGTTTAGCGAGGCGGTTTCCTTGGCACGTCTTGTCAAAGCAGAGATCGTGTCCCCTTATTCCGGAATTCTCATTAATACGGGCGCGGGTAACCCTGTCGTGCCCGTTGGCACGTCTCCTCTATCGAAGGCGAGTCCCGAATGGTCACGGGGAAGGCTCTTGGTATTCAACCTCTTTATAAAGAGACCAAGGCTCCACTCCTTTCTTTTTATCTCAATCAAATCCGCCCCTCGCCTCGAGTTCCAACACCCAAAGCTCCAGATTCAGGCGCTTCGGACCTTTGATGATGTCCGGCTCCAACCTGCAAGGCCGGTGGATGCCTTCCTCCGTCACGGAAGAAGACGTGCTAAAGCTAAGAGATGCCAGGTATCTATCCGGCGAAAGTTCATATAGGTTGCCTACCCAAGGGCAGGTTATTCCCACTCCCAAGCCTGGTGAAAGCGTGGTGTTTGTGTCTCACTTCCTTCGGGGGCTAGGCTTCCCGATGGACCCCTTCGTGAGGGGCTCATGCTTTATTATGGGTTGGAATTTCACGACTTGGATCCGGAGTCCATTCTCCACATCTCGTCGTTCATTGTCATATGCGATGCCTTCCTCTGCATTACCCCTCACTTCGGATTGTGGCTCAAGACCTTCAATGTAGAGCCGAAGTGATCAAGGGGTAGCAAGCCGAGTGCGGAGGGGCTGTTATAAGCAGGAATGCTGATGCTCCGTGGCCTGAGGGCTCTTTCCAAGAGGAGCTCAGCCTATGGCAACAAGAATGGTTTTATATCACAGCTCCCAGGGGCACCAAATGGGTGGCGCCACCTGACTTTCGCTCGGGTCCTCCGCCGCGGCTGGCATCATGGGTCAATAAAGGACTTGACTGGGGGCCGTCCAAGGACGTGCCCTTGTTGCAGGACCGCATTCAAGACCTCCTCAAGAGAGATATCACTCTGGTCGTAGTAGTGCATGTTATGCTGATTCTTCGCGCCCTGCCCTGCAAACATCGCCCCCTTTGCCTGTGGGAATTTAACACGGAGGGACCACGAGCTCTCCAATATTTTATGGGCGCAACGGCCGTGGAGATGTATAAGCTTTTCTTCGGATCACAAGCGATGTGTCCGGACTAGATCGAGGACGCAGGTTTGAGCTGCAATCGCTCGGATACTCAAGTAAGTAGCCCTGTACCCGGACACGCTATCCCATATTTATCAAGAATTTGCCCTCAAAGGAGCTGTCCCTTGAACCGGAGTGGATAGCGAAAGCAAAGTTAATGAGGTGTCCGGCCCCCCTCTCTGAGACCACGCCGGATCCCGTGTTAACCAGGATGCTGGAGGTTGCGCCTTCGGAAGAAGGTGAAGGGGGAACAAGGAAGCTACCGCCTCCGCGAAGGAGGCTATCAGGAAAGGAGGGATCGAGAATCCCTCCATCCAAGGGAAGAAGAGGACTGCCTCTGAAGACCCAGAGACCATGATCTCAAAGTGGGGGAAGAAATCTTCGTCAGAGGGTCCTGCGCCGAGAGATGCCTCGGCCGCATTGTGCCCTGAAGGAAATCATCCCTCCACCGAGCCGTGAGTAAAAAGGGGAGTTTAAAATAAAGGATATCCCTGCCTTATTTCTAATGAAGATAACAGAAATTTTACCTTGTAGTTCGGATCTCAGACCTTCTCAGCAGAGCTCATCTTTGGGGGATCTTTGTCCGGAGATGATAGAGAGCGAAACGCCTCCCCTTGCCGTACCGTCTTGCGAGGCGCGCGACCCTGAGGTGTCATCACAGAGGGTTTCTCTGAGTCCGGCGGGGCCGGAAGGTAGTCGTATGTCCCCCCAAAGCCCTCCACGTCCGGCCTTCGAAAAAGGCCATCGGACTAGTCTGGCACCACCTGGTGTACGGTCGAAGGAGCTGAAGGATCTGCTCGGGCGAGCGTCTATCTCAGAAGATCACCGTGCGTTAATGAGTATGGTGATTGTAAGGATTTCTTCCACTGAGAGCGGTTTGCACGAAGCCGTCAGAAGTTTACTGACAGGTTTTGAGGTACGCAAAATGATGTACCTTCTGACAGTTCCGCATATAAAATGCGCCCTGTGTAGGTAATAGCCCCTGACGCGCGGGGATCTTCCCAGGGCGGCGCCCGGGGTTACCGGCGGGGCGGCGCTGCTCATCACGCACAACTTGAGAAGAGCAGCGCCATTGTTGGTGTCTTGGAGGTCACCGCGCCGCCGTCCGGCGGCACGATGACAAGCCTGGAGGGCCCCACGCCGCCTGCGGGGGCCCCAGCTCCGTCTCTAGTACTTGTGGTGTGTGGCTCGCCGCCTGGCGTACGAACAATGCCGCTCACCAGGCCCAGACTACCAGGGTGAAGTGGATGTTCGCGGGTCGCGCCATGGGTTCTTTCTGCGACTGGCCTGCTACAGGTCTGCACCGGTACAGGTAGTCCGGTCCCGGATGAACCGATCGCCGTGGTCGTCTTCCTCTTGGGAGCCATGGCGACGAAGAGCTGTGCTACTAGCTGCTAAACCAGATTCTCACTACTGCGCCCCCTACCTGGCACGCCAAAGATGTTGGTGGGAAATGACACCTATAGGATCACGGGAATCCCTACGATTGTTGCCGGTCGCGGGGTGGTGAGAAGAGCAGGATCAGTAGTCGGTACGAGCACGCGGGGCGTTTACCCAGGTTCAGGCCACGGGGATGCGTAATACCCTACTCCTGCTTTAATGTGTATATATGTGTTCTTAGAGTTCTTGAGCTAGCTACCATGAGCGTAACTTGGTCAAAAGTCCGAATCCTTCTCCTGGATTCGTTGGGTCTCCTTTTATAGGAAAGGGGATCGCCACAGTGGCACACAAGAGGTGGCATCAGAGTACTGTGCTTAAGCCTATCACTAGCTATTACGGGACAAGACACATTTAATGCGCCTCTAATGTGTCCCCTTCACTTTACCGCCGCTTCGCCCTGCCTTGACACGCGCCTGGGCCAGCAAGGCGGTCGGCGCCATGTAGGCTGACAGGCTACTGAGGTGGTGCGGTGGTAGGGCCTTCACGAAGATTTGCATGCCACCACGTAGGCATGCGCTGAGTTGGCCGAGAAGCCTCATGCTGACATGCAGGCGCCTGCCCAGCTGGCGGGCTGGCAGCTGCATGGGAGCGGTGGCAGAAGCTTGGCGGGTGTGGGCCTGGCCGTGGCCTCGCGGACGTCCTCGGCAAGGGCCTTGTCAGGGCCCCGGCAAGGGTTTTGCCGTGGCGTTGCGGTTGTCCCCAGCAAGGATCTTGCCGGGGGTCTTGTGGGTTTCCTCAGCAAGGATCTCACCGAGGTTCGTCGTCTTCTAATCGTCTTATGATTTGGAGTGTTTCTTGTCTTCACAAAGATCTGCATGCCATCACGGAGGCGCCTCCCGAGCCCCGGTCCCAACATGGTTGGTCGCGCTGGAGAAACTGAGGCCCAAGGGTGGCGCGCTGGCATCGGGTAAGCTGGCCCGGCAAGGTCCTTGCCGGGGCCATGGAGGCCGCCCCGGCAAGGGTTTTGCCGGGGGAGTCCACCTTGCCCTCTTGCTCTTTGCGCCTCTGTCTTCGCGTTGCTTTGGCTGTCCTGCGGCTTTGATTCCCTGTCTCTGCCCTGCTTGAGTGTGGCTGTCGGTGTCAAAACTGGTGGATCTTGGGTAGGGGGTCCCGAACTGTGCGTCTAGGCAGATGGTAACAGGAGACAAGGGACACGATGTTTTTACCCAGGTTCGGGCCCTCTCGATGGAGGTAAAACCCTAGTCCTGCTTGATTAATATTGATGATATGGGTAGTACAAGAGTAGATCTACCATGAGATCAGAGAGGCTAAGCCCTAGAAGCTAGCCTATGGTATGATTGTTGTTCGTCGTACGGACTAAAACCCTCCGGTTTATATAGGCACCGAAGAGGGTTAGGCTTACACAGAGTCGGTTACAATGGTAGGAGATCTACATATCCGTATCGCCAAGCTTGCCTTCCACGCCAAGGAAAGTCCCATCCAGACACAGGACGAAGTCTTCAATCTTGTATCTTCATAGTCCAGAAGTCCGGCCAAAGATGATAGTTCGGCTATTCAGACACCCCCTAATCCAGGACTCCCTCAGTAGCCCCTGAACCAGGCTTCAATGACGACGAGTCCGGCGCGCATGTTGTCTTCGGCATTGCAAGGTAGGTTCCTCCTCCGAATACTTCATAGAAGATTTTGATTACAAGGATAGTGTCCGGCTCTACAAAATAAGTCCCACATGCCACCGTAGAGAGAATAATATTCACACAAATACAATCTGCTGACGTATTCCATGGCGTGACATCACACCACGGCCAAGCCTTTATTCGAATCGTTTTTACTGTCACACCTCAGCGTGTTTAGCGAGGCGGTTTCCTTGGCACGTCTTGTCAAAGCAGAGATCGTGTCCCCTTATTCCGGGATTCTCATTAATACGGGCGCGGGTAACCCAGTAATGCCCGTTGGCACGTATCCTCTATCGAAGGCGAGTCCCGAATGGTCACGGGGAAGGCTCTTGGTATTCAACCTCTTTATAAAGAGACCAAGGCTCCACTCCTTTCTTTTAATCTCAATCAAATCTGCCCGTCGCCTCGAGTTCCAACACCCAAAGCTCCAGATTCAGGAGCTTCGGACCTTTGATGATGTCCGGCTCCGACCTGCAAGGCCGGTGGATGCCTTCCTCCGTCACGGAAGAAGACGTGGTAAAGCTAAGAGATGCGAGGTATCTATCCGGCGAAATTTCGTATAGGTTGCCTGCCCAAGGGCAGGTTATTCCCACTCCCAAGCCTGGTGAAAGCATGGTCTTTGCGTCTCACTTCCTTCGGGGGCTAGGCTTCCCGACGGACCCCTTCATGAGGGGCTCATGTTTATTATGGGTTGGAATTTCACGACTTGGATCCGGAGTCCATCCTCCACATCTCGTCATTCATTGTCATATGTGATGCCTTCCTCTGCATTACCCCTCACTTCGGATTGTGGCTCAAGACCTTCAATGTAGAGCCAAAGTGATCAAGGGGTAGTAGGCCGAGTGCGGAGGGGCTGTTATAAGCAGGAATGCTGATGCTCCGTGGCCCGAGGGCTCTTTCCAAGAGGAGCTCAGCCTATGGCAACAAGAATGGTTTTATATCACAGCTCCCAGGGGCACCAAATGGGTGGCGCCACCTGACTTTCGCTTGGGTCCTCCACAGCGGCTGGCATCATGGGTCAATAAAGGACTTGACTGGGGACCGTCCACGGACGTGCCCTTGTTGCAGGACTGCATTCAAGACCTCCTCGAGAGAGATATCACTCTGGTCGTAGTAGCGCATGTCATGCTGATTCATCGCGCCCTGCCCTGCAAACGTCACCCCCTTTGCCTGTGGGAATTTAACACGGAGGGACCACGAGCTCTCCAATATTTTATGGGCGCAACGGCCGTGGAGATGTATAAGCTTTTCTTCAGATCACAAGCGATGTGTCCGGACTAGATCGAGGACGCAGGTCTGAGCTGCAATCGCTCGGATACTCAAGTAAGTAGCCCTGTACCCGGACACGCTATCCCATATTTATCAGGAATTTGCCCTCAAAGGAGCTGTCCCTTGAACAGGAGTGGATAGCGAAAGCAAAGTTAATCAGGTGTCCGGCCCCCCTCCCTGAGACCACGCCGGATCCCGTGTTAACCAGGATGCTGGAGGTTGCGCCTTCGGAAGAAGGTGAAGGGGGAACAAGGAAGCTACCGCCTCCGCGAAGGAGGCTGTCAGGAAAGGAGGGATCGAGAATCCCTCCATCCAAGGGAAGAAGAGGACAGCCTCTGAAGACCCGGAGACCATGATCTCAAAGCGGGGGAAGAAATCTTCGTCAGAGGGTCCTGCACCGAGAGATGCCTCGGCCGCATTGTGCCCCCAAGGGAATCAGCCCTCCACCAAGCCGTGAGTAAAAAGGGGAGTTTAAAATAAAGGATATCCCTGCCTTATTTCTGATGAACATAACAGAAATTTTACCTTGTAGTTCGGATCTCAGACCTTCTCAGCAGAGCTCATCTTCGGGGGATCTTCGTCTGGAGATGATAGAGAGCGAAACGCCTCCCCTTGCCGTACCGTCTTGCGAGGCGGGCGACCCTGAGGTGTCATCACGGAGGGTTTCTCTGAGTCCGACGGGGCCGGAAGGTAGTCGTATGTCCCCCCAAAGCCCTCCACGTCCGGCCTTTGAAAAAGGCCATCGGACTAGTCCGGCACCACCTGGTGTACGGTCGAAGGAGCTGAAGGATCTGCTCGGGCGAGCATCTATCTCAGAAGATCACCGTGTGTTAATGAGTATGGTGATTGTAAGGATTTCATCCACTGAGAGCGGTTTGCACGAAGCCGTCAGAAGTTTACTGACAGGTTTTGAGGTACGCAAAATGATGTACCTTCTGACAGTTCCGCATATAAAATGCGCCCTGTGTAGGTAGTAGCCCCTGAGGCTCGGTGTGTTGTCAAAAAAATACAGCGCGCCGAGGATCATAATCCCAAGTATAATATGTCGCCCTTCCTATGTAGGTGGCAAAGGGTCCGATGGCTAGTCGGACTGATGAATTTGCTGAACTAAAGCGGCAACTTGATGTGGCGGATGCCGACATCACGCTTGTCATTAAGCGACTTGACGAGTCACAAGATATGCAATTTCTCCGCGGACACCTGGTAAGGGAGCTTGATGCCCGTGCCTTACAACATGTATGCTTGATGTAGATGGTGCCGCTGCCATGGAGAACCTTCGGGCAGAGCTCGCCCGAGCCAGGGAGCAGGCCAGAAAGAGTGATGCGGCGGCCTTAAAGGCGGCCGAAGAGCTAAAAGCCGAACAGGATGCTCACTGCCGAAGCAAGAAGGAAATGGCCGAGATGGCCGTGAAGTTGAAGAATGCTGAAGTTGCAGAAGACCGTTGCAAGCTTCTTGAAAAATAAGACCGAGCGGTACAAGAGGACCTGAAGAAGGCCACTACCGATGCCAAGGATGCTCGCTCTACGATGAGAGCTATGAAGGAGGAGCTGCGTCAGGCCGGAGATATCGCGGCTGGAAAGCCCTTTCTGCGGCGGAGGAAATTCATGGATCCTCAATATGCTCAGTTGGACCGGCTGTGGAGTGCGGAGGATGCTTATCTGGACTTGGCGGCAAGTGCCGCGGACGCGGCCGAACACTTCCGAGATCAAAAGGATCACGAAATGGAAAAGGTTTTTTGGTCGCAGTTCCATAATCCAGAGCGCCCACTTCCATTAACCGATCGCTTGGCCAAATGGGCAGAGCTAAATATGTTATCCGGACTTGCCATGAAGGATGTCGTGAGTCTTTTGTGGCCGAAAAGGCCCGAGCCGAAGAGCTATTTTGGCTTGGTGCAGCAGTTCCTTGGTGCGGTGCCACATATCAATGCGATGAGGAGGTCGGCATGCATAGAGGGTGCGCGGATGGCTCTTGCCCGTGTCAAGACATACTGGGCGGAGATGAAGGCCACCGATGTTGCATCCCAAGATTCGGACGGAAGCCGAGTACCCGTCGAGCACTATTTTTAGGAAGTTCTACAGGGCGCTCATTTAATAGAGACGCGGTGCTCAAAGGATATTATGTTCAAATAACATGTATTAGTGTGAAACAATGTTTTGATGAAATATAAAAGCTTTTTATACTTGTGCCTTCAAGAATTAAAATATCTCCTTTGCGGCCGTTAATGTATATGTGTATATAACCTGAAAGATGGCAGTCTTCGGCTTCAGCCCCCACGCATATAATGCGGGGGTGTTTGCAGAAAGCGCATTTTCACACTTGATCCAACGTCTTGGTCCTATAAAGGAGGTGATAGCACAGAAAACTAGGCAACCGGACTATAATGCTTTATCACTTTCACTTAGCCATAGGAGTTTGACAGTGGGGCTACTATATAGCCCCTAGGGGCACCGAGCTCACCCGAATTCGGGGCGCGTATGTGCCTGACCGGGAAACGGACCTTTGTTAATGCGGAGGAATTCTAAAGATTCCGATGGGTCGTCGAGTGGTTGACCAGTCTCACGCTATATCATGACAGTCAGTTTTCGGCTTTCTCTACAGAGGTGCTCGCCTGGACGAACCGGGGCACAATCGTAGTAGTTCTCCTGGTGCCGCGTTAGCCGATAGAGCGGAACGTAAGGCAGCAAAACACAGGAGCCGAGCAAACCCAACATTTGACCAAAGACATGATTCGGAGCTGATGCATATAAGGCCTAACTCGAGACGCCGAACACTCCCTAAGGTATTCGGTCTTTATGAAAACAGGCCGAACAACGCCCTTGGTAATAAACCCCTGGTGTCCAGGTACACGCAAAATTCTGACATGGCCCATGCAAAAACGCCAGCCTCCTCCTCGGTTATAGCAAGAAACCAGGGGATGTGTATCAACAAGAGACAGTAAAAAAGGTTTATGCAGGGTCTTAATCTGAAAAGAATCCTTGTCACGGGTCCCTACTGCACGTCTGCGCCCGTGTCTCCGTTCTGCCGTATCCTGGACGGGTGTAGCACGGTGTTCATCTGTAAAAGAGAGGAACTTAGTTGAAAAAGATCGTGCGAAAGTGTATGTTATGTTAAATAAACAAAGTACGATTAAAAAAAATGAGTAAAATTGAGCTTTATTGTCTCTTGTTGTACATGCGCGGAGCCCCTTGTACAGGGGTATGCGGTTAGTAAGCCCTTGCATGTTTACGCCGGACTCGTCTAACCGTGTCCGGGGTCTGAATGACCTGTTTAGGTGCTTTGATTGGTGAAGCCGGTTTAGTGTGTGGCTGTCAAGGTAGTCACACAATCTTCCGCGCTCGAGGAACACTCGGTATTTCCCTTTAAGGAGATGATGCCTCGCGGACAAGGTATTTTTAGTGTAAGGGATGCATAATGCGGTATTGCGTTAAAGCGGGCGAAAGCTTCACGTCCCAGTAGTGCTTGGTAGCTACTTGTGAATGGGGCGAGGTGGAAGGTTAACTTTTTGCGGCGGAAGTTGTCGGGTGAGCCGAGCACAACTTCTAGCAGTAGAGAGCCTGTACAATGGGCGTATGGCCTGGCATTACCCCTTGAAAGGAAGTGTTGCTATGGCGAACTTTGGTTGGGTCTATCCCCATTTTGCGGATTGTGTCCTGATATAGCAGGTTTAGATCACTGCCCCGTCCATTAGGAATTGTGTAAATTGGAGTCCGTCGATTATCAAATCTAATATCAAGGCAGTCCATCCTGCATTCCGGATACTTCTAGAGTAGTCCTGATGGTCGAGGGTGATTGGTTTTAACAACCAGTGGCGGGAATCCTCTGGGATAGGCCGCATGGCATGTATCTCTATGGGCGCCATTCTGTTTTTCCCTTTTGTCACGTAAAGTGAGTTTACTGTTTTGACTTCTTGTGGGAAATTCTTTTGTTTTCTGGTGCTCTCCTTTTGGGTTCGTCATCTTCCTCGCTTGGTGTGTCGAGCCCCTTGTGTTCGGCGTTGAGTTTGCCGGACTACTTGAAGACCCAACAATCTCTGTGGGTATGGTTTGCAGGCTTCCCGGGAGTACTGTGGATTTGGCATATCTTGTCCAAGATTTTGTTTAAGTTAGATAGCTCGTCCCTGTTATCCTTAAGGGGCAAATTTTTATGATTCTGCTGTGAGCTTTTGAATCCGGTGTTGACTGCCGTGCTCTTCTGGCTGTTTCCCTTGGTCCGGCGCTGGTGCTTGCTGCGTTGTGGTTTCCCGTTTCCATCCCTGACTTCGGATGTACTTGGGTCACTGGTGTTGCATCTTGCCAGCCAGCTATCCTCTCCCGTGCAAAAGCGGGTCATGAGGCTTGTTAATGCGGCCATTGTTCTTGGCTTTTCTTGGCCGAGGTGTCTGGCGAGCCATTTGTCTTGGACATTGTGTTTGAAAGCTGCTAAGGCTTCGGCGTCCGGACAGTCGACTATTTGGTTCTTTTTAGTAAGGAATCTGTTCCAGAATTTTCGGGTTGACTCTCCGGGTTGTTGAGTTATGTGACTTAAATCGTCTGCATCCGGAGGTCGGACATAGGTCCCTTGAAATTTTTCCCGTAAAGCATCCTCGAGCTCTTCCCAACTTCCAATGGTGTTTTCGGGGAGGCTTTTGAGCCAATGCCGGGCTGGCCCTTTGAGCTTGAGGGGTAAGTATTTTATGGCATGGGATCATCTCCTCTAGCCATGTGTATGTGGAGGATGTAATCCTCGATCTAGACTCCAGGGTCTGTTGTTCCGTCGTATGCCTCTATGTTTACGGGCTTGAATCCCGCTGGAAATTCATAATCCAGAACCTCATCGGTGAAACATAGAGGGTGTGCGGCACCCCTATATTTAGGTGTACCATAATATTCAGATACTTATGTGTTGCATTACTTACTAGAGCTTGCTTTCTTGGCCCGTAGATAGATCTAACTGGGCCATCTTTTTGATGTGAATCCGTGTGCGGATCGCGTGCCGGCTTGTGTGCGGCGCCATTTGCCGCTCTATGTTTGCCACGGGGTCGTCTATCCGACCGGGTGGTCTCTTTGTTCTTTGATTGCGGGGGCTCAACGGCCTCCTCATCAAATTCGGGCAGTAGTTATCGCTTCGGGTAGCTCTTTGTTCGGCGACTATCGCCATATTTGTCTGCGGTGTTGAGTACTTTGCTCCATCTTATTCTGAGCGCATCTTCCGCTGTTTTGAGCTTCCGCTTCTGCTTTTTCAGGCTACGCGCAGTGGCGACGAGCCTTTTGTGGAGGTTCTTCTGCTCCAACAACTTGTCCGGTGTGAGATCGTCTGGACTGTTATCTTCGCCGGGGACGGGTTGTTTATCCAGATTGTCCTGTTCGGATGGTTGCTCGATAGCATGTTCGTCGTCCACTGGTTCGCCCTGCTCTATTGCTGGGTCTTTGTCGACGCGGGACTTTGAGCGGTGCTTACGTCGCCGTTTTGACTGCTTTTCGAGGGAATAATCCCTCGTGGCGTCCCGTTGTTCCTCGTCGTCGCTTCCTTTAGGTGTGTCCACCATGTATACATCGTGAGATGAGGTGGCTGTCTAGTGCCCTATAGGTGCTGGTTCATGTTTGTCTCCTATATCGTCGTCCATACCGTCGATGTCTTCGGAGTCGAAGTTGAGCAAGTCGTTTAAACTTTCGACCGTGGCTACAAAGTGGGTGGTGGGTGGGAGTCGAATTTCTTTGTCGTTCGCATCCCAAGCTTGCTGACCATAGTCCGGCCAGGGCTCTACTGATAGAGAGAGAGACTTTAGTGAATTCAGGATTTCGCCAAAGGGCGAGTGCCGAAAGATGTCCGTGGTGGTGAACTCCATGATCGGCACCCAATCGGATTCGATTGCGAGGGGCGCGGAAGGTTCGGTGTCCGGAGAGGAGTCCGACACTTTGGAGTCATGAGCTTCGCAAAGGACAGGGTTGGTGTTCGGCTCAATCGCCGTAGAGATCGCAGCCCTCGAGGCGGTGTCCAGCCACCTGTCCTTGATCGGCGCAGTCGGATCCGAGCTAAGGGTCGGAGCGGACACTTGTGCGGCTTCCAGGGCACTGTTCGGCGGCAGAGCTAGATCATGCCCATCGTGATAGTGCGGCGCGCTTGGCTGTGGCCCTAACCCGTCGAAGATCAAGTCTCCACAGACTTCAGCCGTATAGTTCAAACTTCCAAATCTGACCTGATGGCCAGGGGCGTAGCTTTCAGTCTGCTCCAGATGGCCAAGCAAATTGGCCCGTAGTGCAAAGCCGCCGAATACGAAGATCTGTCCAGGGAGAAAAGTCTCACCCTGGACCGCATCGTTGTTGATGATCGGAGGATCCATCGTGCCTAAAGATGACGACACAGAGGAACTCTTAATGAAAGCACCAATGTCGGTGTCAAAACCGGCGGATCTCGGGTAGGGGGTCCCGAACTGTGCGTCTAGGTGGATGGTAACAGGAGACAAGGGACACGATGTTTTTACCCAGGTTCGGGCCATCTCGATGGAGGTAAAACCCTACTCCTGCTTGATTAATATTGATGATGTGGGTAGTACAAGAGTAGATCTACCACGAGATCAAAGAGGCTAAACCCTAGAAGCTAGCCTATGGTATGATTGTTGTTCGTCCTATGGACTAAAACCCTCCGGTTTATATAGGCACCGAAGAGGGTTAGGGTCACACAGAGTCGGTTACAATGGTAGGAGATCTACATATCCGTATCGCCAAGCTTGCCTTCCACGCCAAGGAAAGTCCCATTCGGACACGGGACGAAGTCTTCAATCTTGTATCTTCATAGTCCAGGAGTCCGGCCAAAGATGATAGTTCGGCTATCCGGACACCCCCTAATCCAGGACTCCCTCAGTGGCCGCAGGTGCGGCTCTGACTGCCCGTGCACATGTAAGGGGTACAAAGGAGCGCCCCTTCCTTTGTACACCGATAATTTTGTGCCACATCAGTAGATGCATGGACATCAAAACAGGCATGCTGACTGGATAAACATTTGAACCTAGCTATTATGAAGGAAATTTGTATTGACAATAGTTTAAGATAGAAGGAGACGCCTAGCCTGCTCTGCCTTTGCTAGCTTCTTTCTGCTTCTTCCATCTCTTCTTTCGCTTGGGTGAAGAGAGCATCTGATTTCTCTTTTCGCTTCTTCAGGAACTCAGCTACATTCTCAAGGGCTGCTGCATGCTTTCTATCAGCC
This sequence comes from Triticum timopheevii, assembly GCA_963921465.1. Lineage (NCBI taxonomy): Eukaryota > Viridiplantae > Streptophyta > Magnoliopsida > Poales > Poaceae > Triticum > Triticum timopheevii. The sequence continues at coordinate 233,823,330 of OY997264.1, forward strand.
TTTATTAGAGCCACGAGGACACGAACAGTTGACGACTCCACCTGGCTTGTGTGTAATCCAGCATCATTTGGGAATTTGCACCTTGTGTCTAATCCAACATCATTAGGGAATGTGACGCCCCCGATTCAATCATACACTAATCATACACGCAAATGTGTACGATCAAGATCAGGGACTCACGGGAAGATATCACAACACAACTCTAAAAATAAAATAAGTCATACAAGCATCATAATACAAGCCAGGGGCCTTGAGGGCTCGAATACAAGTGCTCGATCATAGACGATTCAGCGGAAGCAACAATATCTGAGTACAGACATAAGTTAAACAAGTTGCCATAAGATGGCTAGCACAAACTGGGATACAGATCGAAAGAGGTGCAGGCCTCCTGCCTAGGATCCTCCTAACTACTCCTGGTCGTCGTCAGCGGCCTGCACGTAGTAGTAGGCACCTCCAGTGTAGTAGGAGTCATCGTCGACAATGGCGTCTGGCTCCTGGGCTCCAGCATCTGGTTGTGACAACCAGGAAGAAAATAAAGGGGGAAAAGGGGGAGAAAAGCAACCGTGAGTACTCATCCAAAGTACTCGCAAGCAAGGATCTACACTACATATGCATGGGTATATGTGTAAAGAGGCAATATCAATGGACTGAACTGCAGAATGCCAGAATGAGAGGGGGATAGCTAGTCCTATCAAAGACTACACTTCTGGCAGCCTCCGTCTTGCAGCATGTAGAAGAGAGTAGATTGAAGTCCTCCAAGTAGCATCGCATAGCATAATCGTACCCAGCGATCCTCCCCTCGTTGCCCTGTGGAAAAGCGATCACCGGGTTGTCTGTGGAACTTGTCTGGGTGTGTTTTATTTAGTATCCGGTCCTAGTTGTCATAGGGTCAAGGTACAACTCCGGGTCGTCCTTTTACCGAGGGACACGGCTATTCGAATAGATAAACTTCCCTACAGGGGTGCACCACATAACCCAACACGCTCGATCCCATTTGGCCGGACACACTTTCCTGGTTCATGCCGGACCTCGAAAGATCAACACGTCGCAGCCCCACCTAGGCACAACAGAGAGGTCAGCATGCCGGTCTAAATCCTATGTGCATAGGGGTCTGGGCCCATCGCCCATTGCACACCTGCACGTTGCGAGGGCGGCCGGAAGCAGACCTAGCCCCATTAATACAAGAGGAGGCTTACGGTCCAATCCGGCGGGCGCCGCTCAGTCGCTGACGTCATGAAGGCTTTGGCTGATACCACGACGTCGAGTGCCCATATCTTTCCCATGTAGTTGGTTAGTGCGCATAGGCCAGTGGCCAGACTCAGATCAAATACCAAGATCTCGTTAAGCGTGTTATGAAGCAACTGCGAACACCGACCAGGGCCAGGCCCACCTCTCGCCTAGGTGGTCTCAACCTGCCATCTCGCTCCGCCACAAAGTAACAGTCGGGGGCCGTTGGTAACCCAGGCCCACCTCTACCGGGATGGAGCCACCTGTCCTTCTAGCCCCCACATTGGAATCACTTGCGGGTACTCTCCGAGTCAGCCCGACTTTAGTCACCACCTGAATAGTATGTATGTATAGTATATACCCGTGATCACCTCCCGAGTGATCACGGCCCGATAATATAGCATGGCAGACTAACAAGAATGTAGGGCCACTAATAGTAAACTAGCATCCTATACTAAGCATTTAGGATTGCAGGTAAGGTATCAACAGATGTAGCAACAATGATAGGCTATGCAACAGAATAGGATTAATCGAAACAGTAACATGCTACACTACTCTAATGCAAGCAGTAAAGGGTAGAATAGGCGATATCTGGTGATCAAAGGGGGGCTTGCCTGGTTGCTTTGGCAAGGAGGGGTCGTCAACACCGTAGTCGAACTGGGGGGTCGTCGGCAGCCTCGGGGTCTACCGGAAAGAAGTAATGGAGGGGGAACACAATAAATAACAGAGCAATCATAGTATCACAAAGCGTAGCATGGCAATACGCGGTGCTAGAGGTAACCTAACGCAGTAGTAGGTGATACCGGGGAAGGCGGAAACAACCGGGAAAGTTTACCGGTGTTTCGTGTTTTCGGACAGATGAACTAGAGGGGGAAAGTTGTGTGTTTGCTATGCTAGGGATGTGTGGCGGACGAACGGGCTGCCTATCCGGATTCGTCTCGTCGTTCTGAGCAACTTTCATGTACAAAGTTTTTCCATCCGAGCTACGGTTTATTTTGTATTAATTTTAAAAGATTTAAATCATTTTTAGAATTTACTTAATTATTTTAAATCAACATTATCCAGAATAGTGTATGCTGACGTCAGCAGTCAACAGGGCGTTGACTGGTTCAAACGGATGTGTCGGTCCCGCATGTCATTGACTGTTTAGTTAATTAACAATAGTTAATTAGGTTAACTAGCTAATTAGGTTAATTAAACATGCTTAATTAAGTTAATTAATTTAGTTAATTAAATAATTAATTAAATTTATTATTATTGTTATTTTCGTTTCCTTTTTAAACGTTCTGGGCAGTGGGCCCCGTTTGGCAGTGGCCCAAAGGCCATAGCGGGCACGGGCGCTAACGGGCACAACCCAAACGGGCGCTTGCCCGCGGGGGCGCACCCGACTGGGCAACATGGGGCGGCTGGCAGGCGCCAGTGCGCCGGCGTGGAGCTCCGGCGGCTCCGACCGGGCGGAGCATGGGGAGGGTCGCGGCTGCCGACACGCAGCAGGGCGGCAGCGAGATCGGGCTAGCGAGCGGTGCGGAGGGGGCAGGGGCGGAGCGCAGCGTTGGGGGCACGGGTGCGCATGTTGGCGTCACCGTGCACTCGCACAGGGCGCGACGAGGGTGTCTAGGGACGCAGGGCGAAGTGAGCATGGGGCGCGGCTCGGGCGCGAACGACACGAGGCCGGCGCGGCTGTGGCGAGACAGGGGAGAAAGGAGGGGCGCGGCTTCGTGGCGGCGGCCGATGACGGGGTTGGGGACGGAGCAGTGCGCATTGCGCGGCACGGGGGGGTGGGGGGAAAGGAGAGGACGGGGCCTCACTGGCGTGGCCGTAGTGCAAGGGCAGTGGGTGTCGAGGGGGAGGACGGGGACGACGTGCGTGGTGCCGGCGATGGCGAACGACGTCGGCGTCAGGGCGCTCGGGCGCCGCATTAGCAGCTACGGTGACGAGGGGGCGACGAAGAGGAGAAGAGGATGGGGCGGTCCGGTGGGGAGGTTGCGCTGGCAAGGTGGATTCGGGCGGCGGCGTCGGGGTCGGGGTGGTTGCCCCGATCTGGATCGTGGGGGAGTGGGGGAACGACCGAGAGAGAGTGGGGGTAGTAATCATGTTTAGTCTTTTCTTTTTATTTATTTTTCCCTTTACTGCTTTATTTTTAGTCCCATCTTATCTGAGTTTTATAAAAGCATAAAAGTTGTACCAAATTCAGTATTACTAATTATACCTCTGTTACGAAAGTTTAAACCCTAAATAAAATATTTTAACATTTTATAATTAACAAAAGGCATTTATTAAATTGCTTATGATGTTGTTTCATTCCCATTTGAGTATTTAAAGATTTTATAAAAGTGTGGTTTCTCCACCAGTATTTATTATGGATTATTTATCACAATCCGAACATTTTAGTTTTAATGTTTCAAAACTTTTATTGTTTTAAGTTGAATTAGAATTTTGAATCAGTTTCGAATCATCGCGAGGTTAACAACAGTGATCGGGGTGACGTGGCATCATTAGCGTGGGATTAGTGTAGCTTAATGATTATGCGGGCGTCACAGGAAACGTGCACCTTGTGTGTAATCTAGTGTCATTTTGGAAACATGATCTCGTGGTTGACCATACTTCCCTCCTCGCAGGAACTGCATCCTAACATAAAGTTACTTCTTTTTTAGATCAATACTTAGAGAAACCTAGATCCGTTTAGTAGAAGCCAGATAAACAGGACTCGGAGAAGTGAATTCAAAAGGAAAAAATATGAAAATAGACTCCAAGGTGAGAACACCCACTTCCTACATCAAGCTAAAAATGAAAGCATTAGGACGATTAAGACTCTTCTTATTACACATCGAAGAACACGAGGCAAAACGAAAGTAATTGGAAGGGTGTTACTTACCAAAGCTCGTTTTATAGGTTCGGTGCAGCTCCTCTTTAACTTGCCACCCTCCTTGAAGATGTCCCCAATATCCCGTGTTTGGTCTTCATTGCTCGTCTACATGTTCGCACTCGTGGTTTTAAAATCTCAACATGGCAAGAAAAATATACTAGTAATACTCACACATCTTGTGGGAAACATTAAAGCACTCGTCTGCCATGTTAGGGCATCTCCAACAGAAGCGCAACGCGCATCACGTTGAAAAAGCATTTACAGCGCCGAAATAGCCAGCTTTTGTGGGCCTGGAGTTCTAAGATAGAGAAGTAGAGATAGATAGTAGATAGGAGAGAGATAGACAGTTCTCAGCATAGATATAGCATAGATAGATAAAAAAATAGATAGTTCAACTAATCCTCGTTGTCTGACTCCTCCTCGGTGACGTCCTCCTCCGACGTGTCAATGTACGCGTCAAGATACCGATCGTCGTCGGAGTCCCAGGGCAACGCTGCTCCTAGCCTCATGTTGAATTCGGTCGCTTTCCGCGTACGCTTGTCCTCATGATAGGCGGCTCGCTCCGCCCTCCTCTTCTCCCTCTCTGCCCTTCTTTGCACGTAGAACTCGCACTCGTTGATGATGTCCTACGGGAAGCATTGGCGCCATAGCGCTATGGCTTCCTTGTCCATCTCGGCGATGTCGAGACGGTGCTCCCGCCTCCGGTTGTCGCGACGATCCTTGTCGGTGATAAGCCGTGGCGGAGGCGTGAGCTCCTTCGCCCGCTCCCGCGTCGGCATGTTGGGGAAGTTCAATGTTCTATCAGGACACCGGAGGAGCCATGCCGCCGCGTCATATGCGCGGGCGGCCTCGTGGGCAGTGTCAAAAGTGCCGAGGCCGAGGCGCATCCCGCGGAACCGGATCTCGGCGGAGAAGCCGCCGAAGGGGCGCTCGCGGATGCCGCGGTATCCCCAAGTTTCCCGGTGATGCGACGACATGGTGGCACTGCGCCTGCGAGGCAAGAAAGAGTGGGGAGAGAGCAGTGGCGAGGCGCAGAGCGGTGGGAAGGCACAGAGCGGTGGGAGGGCATTGGATTTTATAAAGCACGCCATACACCACGCGCCAAAACTAGCGCGCGCCCGACTGCTTTTTCCCGCACGTGCAATCCTTTCCCCACATCCGTGCTATCTCTACTCTCTTCTCTACTCTTACATTTATTTTATATTTATTATCTCTACTTATACTCTTATAAAAAATAGAGTTGGTGATGATGGTGTGTCTGCCATCCTGCAATATGGGCCGTCCGATTTATATCCGATGAATAGGAAGGAAACTATGGCAATTTTGCAAAAAGATACCCGCACCCCTCTCCACATTTGCAAATAAGGCCTTCCCACCTTCATCCTTTTCTCCCACAAGATAAACTACTCATACAAATGCATCTTGATGTTCCGTGCAACGCATATGCATCTTGCTGGTTCTAAATTTTTTCCATCATTTGCGATACTACTGGTTGCAGATGAAGAACCTACGCAAGCACAATGCAATACAGGAGCGACACACAATTACAAGGTGATATTCTATTGGACAATGGAGGCTATAACCAATTACTTTTACGGGAACAATAGGAAGCAGGAAATTTGAAGGGTAGGTATGCACAAAATTGGAACCGCACATGTACTGCTAAGAGATTCTATACACACATTACCAATCGAGGAGGAGTACGATGGTCGCGGCGGCCTCTGTGTATCATGGTCGGCAACGTGAGTTAGTTCATTGTCCATGACGGTGGTTCTTCTGTGCTTGGCGTCAGCTTTCGGGAAGCAGATCCAAGACTATGGGAGACGGTGCTGGGGAAGAGGCTCCATGTACGACGACGATTGTGGACCGGCTCCAGTGTGGCGTACGACGTCGTCGATGAGGCAGATGCGCTGCGGTGGACAAGTGCGCCGATGTAGAAGGGAAGGAGCGCGAAGCCTGAGGTGCCGTGGAGTAGTTGATTTTGCGGTGGGTATTGAAAATGGGGAGTATTTAGGTGTACTACTCTGGGTGTCGGGTTGGGGTTGGCTAGGTTGGGTGAACTTGAAGTTACCAAAATAGCCCCCTACCAAATGTCATCCGTAGGCCTGTTCCAAAGCGTATGATGGTAACTTCGCACTTCTCGAATAGGGTCGCGGGAGATTTTCCCTCCGACCTGAAATTTTGTGACACAGAACTCCCCGTGTGGCGTGTTGGACGATTGGGCTAAGCAACTAGCGAGTAGTACTAGTATAGTTAGTAGTACTAGTAACTACTAGTACTCCCTCCGTTTTTATTAACTCTACATATTAGGTTTGACTGAAGTCAAACTTCCTAAAGTTTGACCAAGTTTATAGAAAAATATAATCATTTAACATAACAAATATGTACGATGTGAAAGTACATTCAATAATGAATCTAATGGTATTTATTTGTTATTGTATATGTTAATGTTTTTTGTTATAAACTTGGTGAGAGTTTACAAAACTTGACTTCGACCAATGCTAATAGGTTGACTTAAATAAAAACGGAGGGAGTATACATTTGATTTCTTAGTTTGTAGTGAATTAATCATTTTTTGTAATCGTGAAATAAATATATTAGGCTACTAACTTCGAATGTAATGGTCTATACAATTCAATAGTTAGAATCATTGTCAAATTCCAAGATGTATGCGAGGTCTATAGTACTTCACAATATTCTCAAACTCACATAATCCCAGCAAATGAACAACTAAATGCATTTCATAGTTATTACTTTGTAGCATGCAACAAAACCAACCATAACTCCACATCATCCATTATAAAAGCAACATTTTGAACACATCCCAATGTGTGAATGAAACGTTGTTGGTGTACAAAAGTAGGGGCTCTCCCTTTGACCCCTTTACTTGTGCACGGGCAGTCAGATCCTCCCGCCACGGCCACGCATAACAAGGCAGGAAAGGGAAGTCGGAGAGAAGCCAAAGGCACAAGACAAACAAAGCAACGACAAGGACCAAGGCCACAAAGATCGGATGGGCAAAGCAGATTTCCCCAGCATGATCCCTTGCGGGGGCAGCCTCAGCAGCTCTTGCCGTTGCAGCTCCCCCACACCAGCTGAGTGAGCCACCTTTGAGCCCACCAATGCTAAACAAACGCAATGGGACAAAGCTCGGGAGGCACATCCGTGGTGGCATGCAGATCTTTTTGAAGACAAAGAATTGTCAAGATCAAATGAGGATGGAGAGGCAACCATCCTCAACGAAGGAACCCACAAGACCCCCAGCAAGATCCTTGCCGGGGACACCTGCACGCCATGGCAAGACCCTTGCCGGGCCACCCGGCAAGGCCCTTGCCAAGTGCACCAGCAGGGCCACTACCAGGCCCACGCCAGCCAAGTCTCCGCCGCCGTTCGCATGCAGCTGCCGACCCAACCAGCTGGGCAGGCACCTGCGTGGCAACATGCAGCCTTTCGTGGAGGCTCCACCACCGCGCCACCTCAGCTTCCGGCCTGCCTACATCGCACCGCATCCACCGCTGGCCAGGGTGCGGGTCGAGCGAGGAGGAGTGGCGACGGATAGGACGGGCCTTGCTCCCGTCCCCGATAAAGTGAAGCGAAACCTAAGACATGCATTAAATGCGGTTTGTCCTGTAATACCAGCGATAAGCTCACAGCGCTGTAGCACTTTCCACCTCATGTGTGCCACTGTGGCATCCCCTTTGTCCTATAAAAGGAGGCCCATGGCACACTGGAGAGGGATTCTACTCTTTCGAACCTCGCAACACCCAGAGCTAGTTCAAGAGCTCAAGAACACTAAATACATCCACCAAAGCAGAATCATAGGGTTTTATGCATCTTTGCCGCCCAAACCTGGGTAAATCCCCTTTGTGCTGTCTACTAGTCCTGCTCTTCTCACGATCCAGCGCCCTACAACCGTAGTAGGGATTCCAGTGATCCCATAGGTGTCATTTCCCACCGACATCTTTGGCGCGCCATGTAGGGGGTGCGTAATTATGAGAATCTGGTCTAGCAGTTGACCTAGCTGTTCTTCGTCGCCATGGCTCCTAAGAAGAAGACGACCACGGCGATCGGTTCGTCCGGGACCAGGTTGCCAGTATCGGTGTGGACCAGTAGCGGGCCAGTCGCGGAGAGAACCCATGGCGCGGCCCGCGAACATCCACGCCACCCTGGCGGTCCGGGCCTGGCGAGTGGCGTCGTTCGCGCGCCAGGCAACGAGCCACCAGTCGCGGGCTCCAGAGCCGGATTCGGGCCCCCTGCAGGCGGCGCGGGGCCCTCCGGGGGCACCGCCATCCTGCCAGACGGTGGCTCCGCGGCCTCCAAGACACCAACACCGGCGCCCATGGCGCGCTCTTCCCAGGTTGTGCGTGATGAGCAGCGTCACCCTGCTGGTGACCCTGCGCGCCGCCCTGGGAAGATTCCCGTGCGCCCATCACATGTTGAGGACGGCCAGCATGCGCGCCGAGGTGCTGACGGAGGTGGAGAACGGATGCGGGGCCGTGAGGCAGCTCCTTCTAACGTGGTTAGAAGTCGAGGCGCATTGCGGTCCACCCAGCTCTCGCTGCCACCCACGCCAGCGGAAGGCCTAGCGCGCGCAGCTACTCCTCGATTTTCCTCCCGCCGCGGAGAAGCTCGAGGAATGGAGGGTCACCGTCCGAAGCCTCGTCGGCATCGTGAACAACGGTGAGTTGAGGCCGGCGGGACCCGTAGGCCGTCGCTCCACCGGGCCACCGCATGCCAGCGGAGACCTGGGGCAGATGCAGCCACGGTGCACTCCCCTCCTCCATCCCGGCCACCCCGGGCGTCGGTTCATCACGACAATGCTTGAGACGATATCTCCATCGCATCGTCCGACCCGCGAACCAAACGCGATCAGCGTCAAGTCCTTTGGGAGCGGGTTCGTGAGGATGCTCGAACTACGATCGAGCGCCAACGTGACACGCGCCACCAGTCAGACAGGCGGGCAGGGCCTGCTATGGACCACCCAGTGCCGGGAGGCTACGGTGGCCTACCCTACGAGGTGGGTTGTCCGGCTTTCACCCATGAGCTGCGGTAGTTCTAGTGGCCCTCCCACCGTACGTTCAAGCCTGACGTTGGCGAGAAGTACAATGGCAGGACTCAACCGCCGGAGTTCCTCAGCATCTACACCATCACGATGCAAGCTGATGGGGCCCGTGACGATAAGGTGCTTGCCAACTACTTCCCGTTGGCACTTGCCGGTGGATTCCATCTCTTCTTGGGCGGATCTGTGCCATGAGTTTGTTGGCGCCTTTACCGGAGGTCACCAGGCTCATGGCCAGGCGAGTGATTTATACATCATCCCCCAGAAGGAAGGGGAAAACTTGTGCAAGTACATCCAGAGGTTCATCCGAGTGCAGTACAACATCCCCGACGTTCATCCTGCCGCCGTGATCAGTGCATTCCATCAGAATGTGCGCAATCGTAAGATGCGTGAAGAGCTGGCGATGAACAAGGTCAGAGATGTGGCCAAACTTTATGTTCTGGCCGATCGGTGCGCTCGTGCTAAAGAGGGAAGGAAGTACCTTGGCGTGGACGCCGGTGCGGAAACCGACTCCAGGATGACACCGCCACCCCGGCGAAGAAGGGCCGGCGCCGTAACAGGAAGCGCAGGAGCAAGACCGTGCTTGCCGTCGAGGGATCCGACGATACCGACGCCACCAAGAAACCCAAGGCAAGTGACCCGGCAAGGAGGTTCCTGAGTGTGCCGCTTGCCGGGCCTTGGCGGCTGCCGATAAGCCAGGGGGCTCCGACAAGCAGTATTGCAAGATCCACCACACCAAGGGCCATGACCTCCAAATCTGCCGGCAAGTAGAGCTGCTCACCGAGAAGCAGAATGTTGAGTATGAGCAGCGAGACAAGGAGAAAATCCCAGATGGTGCTGAGGGATCTGGCAAGAAACGTGGTGGCCAAGGAGGCCGCCGCAGCAAGGATAATCAGCAGGAGAGGCCCGCCCGGGGGCGCGACAAGAAGTAGGAAGACGATGATCATGACGAGGACGACGAGTCCGGTGACCATGAGTTGCAAAAAGCCACAGAGGCCATGTGCGTCGATGGTGGCACCTCGCTGCATACGTCCCACCGCCAGCCATCGTTCAACGCACGGAAGCCGTTGAAATGGTCCAACACGCCCATCATCTTCGACACCGAGGACCACCCTGACCGCAGTACTGCGGTCGGGTGCTTGCCATTGTTGGTTTCACCAACAATCCACAACCTCAAGGTGAAAAAGATGTTGGTTGACGGCGGGTGAGGGAGTCCTGGATTAGGGGGTATCCGGACTGCCGGACTGTGTACAACATCCGGACTATTGAAGCGTAAAGATACAAGACTCAAGACTTCGGCTCGTGTCCGGATGGGACTCTCCTTGGCATGGAAGGCAAGCTTGGTGATCTGGATATTATATTTCCTTCCTTGTAACCGACTCCATGTAAACCCTAGCCCTCTCCAGTGTCTATATAAACCGGAGAGGTTGGTCCTTAGAAGGCCGATCACAATTACAACCATACCATCATAGTCTAGCTCTTAGGGTTTAGCCTCTACGATCACGTGGTAGATATACTCTTCTACTACCTATATAATCAATATTAATGAAGCAAGAAGTAGGGTTTTACCTCCATCGAGAGGGACCGAACTTGGGTAAACATCTGTGTCCCTTGCTTCCTGTTACCATCAGCCTTGACGCACAGATCGGGACCCCCTACCAGAGATCTGCCGGTTTTGACACCGATATTGGTGCTTTCATTGAGAGTTCCTCTGTGCCGTCGCTGTCAGGCTCGATGGCTCCTTCAATCGTCACCAACGACTCTGTCCAGGGTGAGACTTTCCTCCCCGAACAGATCTTCGCGTTTGGCGGATTCGCACTGCGGGCCAATTCACTTGGCCACCTGGTGCAGATCGATAGCTATGGCCCCGGCCACCAGGTCAGGTTCGGAAACTTGAACTACACGGCGGATATCCGCGGATACTTGATCTTCAACGGATTCAGGCCAGCGCCAGGAGCGCGAACAGTCACGATGGGCATGGCTTAGACCTGCTGTCAGATGATGCTCGGGATATCACCCCGGCAGAAGCCTCGGACCTAAATCCGGGGCAGGTTGCGCTTCCTGAGGATGGAGGGCTGGACCCCACCCCGTAGGCCGTACTCTAATCGGCGATGGAGCCGAACACAGGCCTCACTTCTGAGGGATCCTGTAACTCCAGACCCTCGGATTCATACCCGGTTGTAGGTTCCAGTCCGCGCGTCCCCGAGTCCGCCGAGCCTGGTTGGGCTCCGGTGATGGAGTTCACCACGGAGACATCTTTCAGCACTCGCCCTTTGGCGACATACTAAACTCATTTAAAATTATCTCTTTGACAGAGAATCCCGGGCTGAACTATGTCCGAATCGAATGGGAAGCAGGCGACGAAGAAATTCGTTACCCACCCACCACCCACTTGATAGCCACGGTTGATGATTTAACCGACGAGCTTGACTTCGACTCCGAAGGCATCAACGGTATGGACGACGATGCAGGAGAAGACTCAGAATCTATGGGGTACCGGATTCCCACCTCGTCACATGACATATACATGGTGGATACACCCAAGGAAGACGACGGTCACAATCCGAAAGATAAAACCCCTAGGCAAAAACCAAAGCGACGGCGCAGACGCCGTTCCAAATCCAGCAACAGTAAAAATATCAGCAAGAGCGCCACAAGGATCGATACTCCAGTCAACCCCGAAGGCAACAACGACCATACGGAACCAGCGATGGAGCAGGATGAACCAGGTCATGCCGAACACAGTTCGGAGCAGACGCACGAAGACAATGATCTAGAGGGACGTGTTCATCAAACTGTCCCAGGAAGAGAAGACAGTCCGGACGATGACGCATTCATCATTCCGGAAGAACGCGTGGAACGAGATAACCTCCACAAAAAGCTTATGGACACAACGAGAAGTATGAAGAGGCAGAAGCAACGGCTTAAAGCCGCACAGGAAACGCTCAATCGCAGATGGACCAAAGTGCTAGACACTGAAGAAAGATATGGCAACGATCGCCACACAAAGAGCTACCCAAAACGTAAGCTACTGCCAGAATTCGACGACGAGGCCGTTCCACCAAAGAGTAACACGACCAGGAGGCAAGAATTCCCACTTCATAAACGCAACAAATCAACTACCGAAGATGCCCACAATCTACGTGAGCACCTGAATAAGAAAGATGGCGCAGCTAGGTCCATCTACGGATCTAAAGGACACACCCCGGCGGGGGACTGTGGTCGTCAAAACAATTATGACAATCAAACACCAGTTCGAAATAAACACCGAACACAACACCAGCCGATGGCATGCCACAACGCGTCCAGATACAGAGGGGCTGCTCACCCCCTGTGCTTTACTGATGAAGTACTGGACCGTGAATTCCCACAGGGCTTCAAAGCTGTGAACATAGAGGCATACGACTGAACGACAGACCCAGGGGTCTGGATCGAGGACTTTATCCTGCACATACACATGGCTCGTGGGGATGACCTCCACGCCATCAAATACCTTCCCCTCAAACTGAAGGGACCAGCTCGGCACTGGTTGAAAAGCCTCCCTGAAAATTCAATTGGGAGCTGGGTGGAACTAGAGGACGCTTTCAGGGCCAACTTTCAAGGGACTTATGTCCGGCCTCCGGATGCTGACGATTTAAGTCACATAATCCAACAACCCGGAGAGTCCGCCCGCAAGCTTTGGAACAGATTCCTCACTAAGAAGAATCAAATTGTTGATTGTCCGGATGCCGAAGGGCTAGTGGCATTCAAACATAGCATCCGTGACAAGTGGCTCGCCAGACAGCTCGGCCATGAAAATCCTAGGACAATGGCAGCCCTAACAAGCCATATGACTCGCTTTTGCGCGGGTGAAGATAGCTGGCTAGCCCGTAAAAGCACTAGCGACCCCAGCACATCCGAAATAAGGGATGGAATGGGAAGCCACGGCGTAATAAAAACAAATGCCAAAACAAGGAAGAGAGCCTGGGCAACACAACGGTAAATGCCAGATTCAGGGGCTCTCGACCTAACCAGCAAAATAAGCAATGTAAAGGCAATTGTCGGTGTCAAAACCGGTGGATCTCGGGTAGGGGGTCCCGAACTGTGTGTCTAGGCGGATGGTAATAGGAGACAAGGGACATGATGTTTTTACCCAGGTTCGGGCCCTCTCGATGGAGGTAAAACCCTACTCCTGCTTGATTGATATTGATGATATGGGTAGTATAAGAGTGGATCTACCACGAGATCAAGGAGGCTAAACCCTAGAAGCTAGCCTATGGTATGGTTGTTGTAATGGTTGTTCGTCCTACGGACTAAAACTCTCCAGTTTATATAGACACCGGAGGGGGCTAGGGTTACACAGAGTTGGTTACAATGGTAGGAGATCTACATATCCGTATTGCCAAGCTTGCCTTCCACGCCAAGGAAAGTCCCATCCGGACACGGGTCGAAGTCTTCAATCTTGTATCTTCATAGTCTTGGAGTCCGGCCGATGATGATAGTCCGGCTATCCGGACACCCCCTAGTCCAGGACTCCCTCAGTAGCCCCTGAACCAGGCTTCAATGACGATGAGTCCGGCGCGCATATTGTTCGGCATTGCAAGGCGGTTTCCTCCTCCGAATTAATCATAGAAGATTGTGGACCCCAGGATAGTGTCCGGCTCTGCAAAAGAAATTCCACATTCCACCGTAGAGAGAATAATATGCACACAAGTTCAATCTGCTGACGTATCTTGTGGCGTGACGTCACACCACTACCAAGTCTTTACTTGAATCGTTTTTATTATACCACCTCAGCGCGTTTAGCGAAGCGGTTTCCTTGGCACGTCTTGTCGAAGCAGAGATCGTGTTCCCCTTTATTCCGGGATTCCCATCAATACGGACGTGGGTAACCCAACCGCGCCCGTTGCCACGCCCCCTCTATCGAAGGCGAGTCCCAAATGGTCACGGGGACGGCTCTTGGTATTCTCCCTCTTTATAATGGGACAAAGGCTCGTTTCTTTTCTTCAATCCTCAATAGAATCTGCCCCTCGCCCTGAGTTCCAACACCCAGAGCCCCAGATTCGAGCGCCTCGGACCTTCAACGATGTCCGGATCCGACCTACAGGGCCGGTGGATGCCCTCCTCCGTCACGGAAGAGGACGTGCAGAAGCTGAGAGAAGCCAAGTACTTGACCTACGAGATTTCGCATAGGCTGCCTGCCAAAGGGCAAGTCATTCCTACTCCCGAGCCCGGCGAGAGCGTCGTGTTCGTATCCCACCTCTGTCGGGGTTTAGGCTTCCCGATGGATCCTTTTGTGAGAGGGCTCATGTTTTACTATGGGTTGGAATTCCACGACTTGGCTCCGGAGTCTATCCTCCACATCTCGTCATTCATTGTCGTCTGCGAGGCCTTCCTCCGCACTACCCCCCACTTCGGTTTGTGGCTCAAAACCTTTAACATGGAGCCGAAGATGATCGAGGGGCGTCAAGCAGAGTGCGGCGGGGCGGTTGTAAGCAAGAGGGCCGATGCTCCATGGCCCGAGGGCTCTTTCCAGGAGGAGCTCGGCTTGTGGCAGTAGGAGTGGTTTTATATTACCGCTCCTAGGGGCAGCAGGCAGAAGCCGCCGCCCATCTTCCGCTTGGGACCTCCACGACGACTGATGTCATGGGTCAACCAAGGGCTCAACTGGGGGCCGTCAAAGGACGTGCCCCTATTGCAAGGCCGGATTCGAGACCTCAAAGCGAGGGAGATCGATCTGGTCGTGGTGATGCAGGTCATGCTGATTAGGCATCTCCTGCCCTGCAAGCGCCGTCCTCTCCGGCTGTGGGAATTTAATCCGGAGGGACCATCAATTCTCCAACACTTCATGGGTACGACACCCGTGGAGATGTACAAATTGTTCTTCGGATCACAAGAGGTGTGTCCGGAATTGACCGAGGACGCCGGCCTAAGCTGCAATCGCCCGGATACACAAGTAAGTAGCTCTGTGTCCGGACATACCGTTTGTTTGCATTTCTACGATTCGCCTTTTAACCAATTGTCCTCTAAACAAGAGTTGATAGCGCAAGCAAAACTGATACGGTGTCCGGCCCCCCTCCCAGAGACCGCGCCGGATCCCGTGCTGGTCAGGATGCTGGAGGTTGCGCCTTCAAAGGAAGGCGAAGGGGAGAACAGAGGAACTACCGCCTCTACCGAGGAGGCTTTTGAGAAAGGGGGGATCGAGAATCCCTCCTTCCAAGGGGAGAAGAGGACCGCTTCCGAAAACCCGGAGGCCAAGGCCTCGAAGCGGGGGAGGAGATCTTCACCGGAGGGTCCTGCATCCGGGGAGGCCCCGGCCGCACTATCACCCCTAAGGAATCAGCCCTCCAGCGAGCCGTAAGTAGAAAAAAGGGGAGTTTTGTAATAAGGGACATCCCTATTTGTGCTTCTGAGGATAACTTAAGTTTTTACCTTGTAGTTCAGATCTCCGTCCTTCTCAGATGAGCTCGTCTTCGGGGTACCTGCGTCCGGAGATGATGCAGAGCGAGACGCCTCCATCCGCCGCGCCGTCAGGTGGAGCGGACGACCCTGAGGTGTCATCACGGAGGGTATCCCCTGTTGGGGAACGTTGCAGAAAATTAAATTTTTTCCTACGGTTTCACCAAGATCCATCTATGAGTTCATCTAAGAAACGAGTCAAGGGAGTGAGTTTGCATCTACATACCACTTGTAGATCGCGTGCGGAAGCTTTCAAGGGGATGGTGATGATGGAGTCGTACTCGACGTGATTCAGATCACCGATGTCCAAGTGCTGAACGGACAGCACCTCCGCGTTCCACACACGTACGGGACGGGAGACGTCTCCTCCTTCTTGATCCAGCAAGGGGGAAGGAGAGGTTGAGGAAGATTGCTCCAATGGCAGCACGACGGCGTGGTGGTGTTGGTGCAGCAGTACTCCGACAGGGCTTCGCAAGCACGTAACGGAGGAGTAGATGTGTTGGGGAGGGGAGGGGATGCGCCTGGAAGATGTGTTCAGCAGCCCTCCCCTCACCCCTCTATATATAGGGGAAGGGGCAAGGGGGGCCGACCCCTCTAGATGGGATCTAGAGGGGGGGCGGTGGCCAGGGAGGGGGGACTTCCCCCCAAGAAAGGGGGGCTCCCCCCTTAGGGTTTCCCCCCAACCCTAGGCGCATGGGCCCAAGGTGGGGGGCACGCCCAGACCTCCAGGGGCTGGATCCCTCCCCTTTGCGGCCCATGTGGCCCTCCGGGAGGGGTGGCCCCTCCCGATGGACCCCCGGAACCTCTCCGATGGCCCCGGTACAATACCGATAAGCCCCCGAAACTTTCCGGTGTCTGTATGACAACTTCCCATATATAAAACTTCACCTCCGAACCATTCCGGAACTCGTCGTGACGTCCGGGATCTCATCCGGGACTCCGAACAACATTCGGTAGTCACATACTAGTCTTCCTAATAACCCTAGCGTCACCGAACCTTAAGTGTGTAGACCCTCCGGGTTCGGGAGACATGCAGACATGACCGAGACGACTCTCGGGTCAATAACCAACAGCGGGATCTGGATACCCATGTTGGCTCCCACATGCTCCTCTATGATTTCATCGGTTGAACCACGATGTCGAGGATTCGATCAAACCCTGTATACAATTCCCTTTGTCAATCGGTACGTTACTTGCCCGAGACTCGATCATCGGTATCCCAATACCTTGTTCAGTCTCGTTACCGGCAAGTCACTTTACTCGTACCGTAATGCATGATCCCGTGGCCAACACCTTGGTCACTTTGAGCTCATTATGATGATGCATTACCGAGTGGGCCCAGAGATACCTCTCCGTCATACGGAGTGACAAATGCCAGTCTCGATCCGTGTCAACCCAACAGACACTTTCGGAGATACCTGTAGTGCACCTTTATAGTCACCCAGTTACGTTGTGACGTTTGATACACCCAAAGCACTCCTACGGTATCCGGGAGTTACACGATCTCATGGTCAAAGGAAGAGATACTTGACAATGGAAAAGCTCTAGCAAACGAACTACACGATCTTTGTGCTATGCTTAGGATTGGGTCTTGTCCATCACATCATTCTCCTAATGATGTGATCCCGTTATCAACGACATCCAATGTCCATAGCCAGGAAACCATGACTATCTATTGATCACAACGAGCTAGTCAACTAGAGGCTCACTAGGGACATATTGTGGTCTATGTATTCACACGTGTATTACGATTTCCGGATAATACAGTTATAGTATGAATAAAAGACAATTATCATGAACAATGAAATATAATAATACTTTTATTATTGCCTCTAGGGCATATTTCCAACAGTCTCCCACTTGCACTAGAGTCACCAATCTAGTTACATTGTGATGAATCGAACACCCATAGAGTTCTGGTGTTGATCTTGTTTTGCTCGCGAGAGAGGTTTAGTTAACGGATCTGCGACATTCAGATCCGTATGCACTTTGCAAATATCTATGTCTCCATCTTGAACATTTTCACGGATGGAGTTGAAACGACGCTTGATGTGCCTGGTCTTCTTGTGAAACCTAGGCTCCTTGGCAAGGGCAATAGCTCCAGTGTTGTCACAGAAGAGTTTGATCGGCCCCGACGCATTGGGTATGACTCCTAGGTCGGTGATGAACTCCTTCACCCAAATCGCTTCATGCGCTGCCTCCAAGGCTGCCATGTAGTCCGCTTCACACGTAGATCCCGCCACGATGCTCTGCTTGCAGCTACACCAGCTTACTGCTCCACCATTCAACATATACACGTATCCGGTTTGTGACTTAGAGTCATCCAGATCTCAGTCGAAGCTAGCGTCGACGTAACCCTTTACGACGAGCTCTTCGTCTCCTCCATAAACGAGAAACATGTCCTTTGTCCTTTTCAGGTACTTCAGGATATTCTTGACCGCTGTCCAGTGTTCCTTGCCGGGATTACTTTGGTATCTTGCTACCAAACTTACGGCAAGGTTTACATCAGGTCTGGTATACAACATGGCATACATAATAGATCCTATGGCTGAAGCATAGGGGATGACACTCATCTCTTCTTTATCTTTTGCCATGGTCGGGGACTGAGCCGAGCTCAATCTCACACCTTGTAACATAGGCAAGAACACCTTCTTGGACTGATCCATTTTGAACCTCTTCAAAATCTTATCAAGGTATGTGCTTTGTGAGAGACCTATGAGGCGTCTCGATCTATCTCTATAGATCCTGATGCCTAATATATAAGCAACTTCTCCAAGGTCCTTCATTGAAAAACACTTGTTCAAGTAGGCCTTAATGCTGTCCAGAAGTTCTATATCATTTCCCATCAAGAGTATGTCATCTACATATAATATGAGAAATGCTATAGAGCTCCCACTCACTTTCTTGTAAACGCAGGCTTCTCCATAAGTTTGCATAAACCCAAACGCTTTGATCATCTCATCAAAGCGAATGTTCCAACTCCGAGATGCTTGCACCAGCCCATAAATGGATCGCTGGAGCTTGCATACTTTGTTAGCGTTCTTAGGATCGACAAAACCTTCCGGCTGCATCATATACAGCTCTTCCTTAAGATGTCCGTTAAGGAATGCCGTTTTGACGTCCATCTTCCATATCTCATAATCATAGTATGCGGCAATTGCTAACATGATTCGGACGGACTTGAGCTTCGCTACATGAGAGAATGTCTCGTCGTAGTCAATCCCTTGAACTTGTCGATAACCCTTAGCGACAAGTCAAGCTTTATAGATGGTAACATTACCATCCGCGTCCGTCTTCTTCTTAAAAATCCATTTGTTTTCTATCGCTCACCGATCATCGGGCAAGTCAGTCAAAGTCCATACTTTGTTTTCATACATGGATTCTATCTCGGATTTCATGGCTTCAAGCCATTTGTTGGAATCTGGGCCCGCCATTTCTTCTTCATAGTTCGAAGGTTCACCGTTGTCTAACAACATGATTTCCAGGACAGGGTTGCCGTACCACTCTGGTGCGGAACGTGTCCTTGTGGACCTACGAAGTTCAGTAGCAACTTGATCCGAAGTACCTTGATCATCATCATTATTTTCCTCTTCAGTTGGTGTGGGCATCAAAGGAACATTTTCCTGAGCTGCACCACTTTCCAGTTTGAGAGGTAGTACTTCATCGAGTTCTACTTTCCTCCCACTTACTTCTTTCGGGAGAAAATATTTTTCCAGAAAGCATCCGTTCTTGGCAACAAAGATCTTGCCTTCGGATCTTAAGTAGAAGGTGTACCCGACAGTTTCCTTAGGGTATCCTATGAAGACGCATTTTTCCGACTTGGGTTCGAGCTTTTCAGGTTGAAGTTTCTTGACATAAGCATCGCATGCCCAAACTTTTAGAAACGACAGCTTAGGTTTCTTCCCAAACCATAATTCATACGGTGTCGTCTCAATGGATTTAGACGGTGCCCTATTTAAAGTGAATGTAGCTGTCTCTAGAGCGTATCCCCAAAATGATAGCGGTAAATCGGTAAGAGACATCATAGACCACGTATCCAATAGAGTGCGATTACACGTTCGGACACACCGTTTCGCTGAGGTGTTCCAGGCGGCGTGAGTTGTGAAACGATTCCACATTTCCTTAAGTGTGTGCCAAATTCGTGACTTAAATATTCTCCTCCACGATCTGATTGTAGGAACTTTATTTTTCGGTCACGTTGATTCTCTACTTCATTCTGAAATTCCTTCAACTTTTCAAAGGTCTCAGACGTGTGTTTCATTAAGTAGAAATACCCATATCTACTCAAGTCATCAGTGAGAGTGAGAACATAACGATATCCTTCACGAGCCTCAATGCTCATTGGACCGCACACATCGGTATGTATGATTTCCAACAAGTTGGTTGCTCGCTCCATTGTTCCGGAGAACGGAGTCTTGGTCATTTTGCCCATGAGGCATGGTTCGCATGTGTCAAATGATTCATAATCAAGAGACTCTAAAAGACCATCAGCATGGAGCTTCTTCATGCGCTTGACACCAATGTGACCAAGGCGGCAGTGCCACAAGTATGTGGGACTATAGTTATCAACTTTACATCTTTTGGCATTCACACTATGAATATGTGTAACATTACGCTCGAGATTCATTAAGAATAAACCATTGACCATCAGAGCATGACCATAAAACATATCTCTCATATAAATCGAACAACCATTATTCTCGGACTTAAATGAGTAGCCATCTCGTATTAAACGAGATCCAGATACAATGTTCATGCTCAAACTTGGCACTAAATAACAATTATTAAGGTTCAAAACTAATCCCGTAGGTAAATGTAGAGGCAGCGTGCCGACGGCGATCACATCGACTCTGGAACCATTCCCGACGCGCATCATCACCTCGTCCTTCACCAGTCTCCGTTTATTCCGCAGCTCCTGCTGTGAGTTACAAATATGAGCAACGGCACCGGTATCAAATACCCAGGAGTTACTACGAGTACTGGTAAGGTACACATCAATTACATGTATATCAAATATACCTTTGGTGTTGCCGGCCTTCTTATTCGCTAAGTATTTGGGGCCGTTCCGCCTCCAGTGACCCTTCCCCTTGCAATAAAAGCACCCAGTCTCAGGCTTGGGTCCATTCTTTGACTTCTTCCCGGTAACTGGCTTACCGGGCGTGGCAACATCCTTGCCGTCCTTCTTGAAGTTCTTCTTGCCATTGCCCTTCTTGAACTTAGTGGTCTTATTGACCATCAACACTTGATGTTCTTTCTTGACTTCAGCATCGACAACACTTCAGGAATGGTCTTCACCATCCCCTGCATGTTGTAGTTCATCACAAAGTTCTTGTAGCTTGGTGGGAGCGACTGGAGGATTCTGTCAATGACCGCCTCATCTGGGAGGTTAATGTTCAGCTGGGTCATACGGTTGTGCAACCCAGACATCTTGAGGATGTGCTCACTGACAGAACTGTTTTCCTCCATCTTACAACTATAGAACTTGTCGGAGACATCATATCTCTCGACCCGGGCATGAGCTTGGAAAACTAGTTTCATCTCTTCGAACATCTCATATGCTCCGTGATGCTCAAAACGCTTTTGGAGCCCCGGTTCTAAGCTGTAAAGCATGCCGCACTGAACGAGGGAGTAATCATCAGCACGAGTTTGCCAAGCGTTCATAACGTCTTGGTTCTCTGGGACGGGAGCGTCACCTAGCGGTCCTTCTAGGACATATTGCTTCCTGGCAGCTATGAGGATGATCCTCAGGTTCTGGACCCAGTCCGTATAGTTGCTGCCATCATCTTTCAGCTTGGTTTTCTCTAGGAACGCATTGAAGTTCATGTTGACATGAGCGTTGGCCATTTGATCTAAAGACATATTTTCAAAGGTTTTAGACTAAGTTCATGATAATTAAGTTCATCTAATCAAATTATGAACTCCCACTCAGATTAGACATCCCTCTAGTCATCTAAGTGTTACACGATCCGAGTCGACTAGGCCGTGTCCGATCATCATGTGAGACGGACTAGTCATCGTCGGTGAACATCTTCATGTTGATCGTATCTTCCATACGACTCGTGTTCGACCTTTTGGTCTCCGTGTTCTGAGGCCATGTCTGTACATGCTAGGCTCGTCAAGTTAACCCTAAGTGTTTTGCTGTGTAAAACTGTCTTACACCCGTTGTATGTGAACGTAAGGATCTATCACACCCGATCATCACGTGGTGCTTCGAAACGACGAACTGTAGCAACGGTGCACAGTTAGGGGAGAACACTTCTTGAAATTTTTGTAAGGGATCATCTTATTTACTACCGTCGTCCTAAGTAAACAAGATGCATAAACATAATAAACATCACATGCAATTATATAGTTGTGACATGATATGGCCAATATCATATAGCTCCATTGATCTCCATCTTCGGGGCTCCATGATCATCTTGTCACCGGCTTGACACCATGATCTCCATCATCGTGTCTTCATGGAGTTGTCACGCCAACGACTACTTCTACTTCTATGGCTAACGCATTTAGCAATAAAGTAAAGTAGTTTACATGGCGTTCTTCAATGACACGCTGGTCATACAAAAAATAAAGACAACTCCTATGGCTCCTGCCGGTTGTCATACTCATCGACATGCAAGTCGTGAATCCTATTACAGGAACATGATCTCATACATCACAATTCATCATTCATCAGAACTTTTGGCCATATCACATCACATGAACAATCGCTGCAAAAACAAGTTAGACGTCCTCTAATTGTTGTTGCATCTTTTACGTGGCTGCAATTGGGTTCTAGCAAGAACGTTTTCTTACCTACGAATAACCACAACGTGATTTTGTCAACTTATATTTACCCTTCACAAGGACCCTTTTCATCGATTCCGCTTCAACTAAAGTGGGAGAGACAGACACCCGCCAGCCACCTTATGCAACTAGTGCATGTCAATCGGTGGAACCGGTCTCACGTAAGCATACGTGTAAGGTTGGTCCGGGCCGCTTCATCCCACAATACCGCTGAAGCAATAAAAGACTAGTAGTGGCAAGCAAGTTGACAAGATCCACGCCCACAACAAAATTGTGTTCTACTCGTGCATTAGAGAACTACGCATAGACCTAGCTCATGATGCCACTGCTGGGGAACGTTGCAGAAAATTAAAAATTTTCCTACGGTTTCACCAAGATCCATCTATGAGTTCATCTAAGCAACGAGTCAAGGGAGTGAGTTTGCATCTACATACCACTTGTAGATCGCGTGCGGAAGCTTTCAAGGGGATGGTGATGATGGAGTTGTACTCGACGTGATTCAGATCACCGATGTCCAAGTGCTGAACGGACAACACCTCCGCGTTCAACACACGTACGGGACAGGAGACGTCTCCTCCTTCTTGATCCAGCAAGGGGGAAGGAGAGGTTGAGGAAGATTGCTCCAACGGCAGCACGACGGCGTGGTGGTGTTGGTGCAGCAGTACTCCGACAGGGCTTCGCAAGCACGTAACGGAGGAGGAGATGTGTTGGGGAGGGGAGGGGATGCGCCTGGAAGATGTGTTCAGGAGCCCTCCCCTCACCCCTCTATTTATAGGGGAAGGGGAAGGGGGGCCGACCCCTCTAGATGGGATCTAGAGGGGGGGGGGGGGCGGCGGCCAGGGAGGGGGGACTTGCCCCCCAAGCAAGGGGGGCGCCCCCCTTAGGGTTTCCCCCCCAACCCTAGGCGCATGGGCCCAAGGTGGGGGGCGCGCCCAGCCCTCCAGGGGCTGGCTACCTCCCCTTTGCGGCCCATGTGGCCCTCCGGGAGGGGTGGCCCCTCCTGGTGGACCCCCGGAACCTCTCCGGTGGCCCCGGTACAATACCGATAAGCCCCCGAAACTTTTCGGTGTCCGTATGACAACTTCCCATATATAAAACTTCACCTCCGGA